>VMDO01002817.1:0-157984 GCA_007922755.1 Pedetes capensis
CAGTACGCATTGCTCCTCAATATCAAGAAAACAAAAATCCTTACAACTGGATCAGTAAGCAACTTCATGATAAATAGGGAAAAGATTGAGGTTATCCAAGATTTTGCTTTACTTGATTCTACAATCAAGTAGAATCTCATGGAGGCAGCAGTTAAGAAATCAAAAGACACATTGCATTGGGAAAAGCTGTTGCAAAAGACCTCTTTAAAGTGTTTAAAAATAAAAATGTCACATTGAACAGGAAGGTGCGCCTGACTCATGCCATGACATTTCCAGTCACATCTTATGCATGTGAATGCTGGACAGTGAGTAAGGGAGACAGGAGAAGAATTCATGCTTTTGAATTATGGTGCTGGCAATGAATATGAATATACCATGTAGACTGCCAAAAGAACCAACAGTTCTGTCCTAGAAGAAGTGCAACCAGAATGCTCCTTGGAAGTAAGGATGGCTAGACTCTGTCTTAGGTATTTTAGACATATTGTCAGAAGAGACCAATCCCTGGAGAAGGGCATCATGTTTGGGAGAGAGGCAGATCTATGGAAAAAAGGAAAAGACTCAACTAGATGGATTGCCACAGTGGCTACAACAATGGGCTTATACATAAAAAAGATGGTGTGCCTGGCACAGTGTGGGGCAGTGTTTTGTTCTGTTGTACATAGGGTCTCTATGAGTTAGACCTGACCTGACAGCACCTAACAACAACAACTATAACAACAAAATCCCAGTACAGCTTTTCTTAGTATATCTTTTTGCTTTCTCCCACTTTCCAATGCTATATTATCTTATGTAAGATGTATTTCTTAGTCAAACATGGTGGCCCATGCATGTAATCTCAGTACTTGGAAGGCCAAGGCAGGAGGATAAGGAGTTCAAGGCCTGCGTGGGTTATATAGTGAGGGCCTGTCTCAAAAATAAAAAGATAAAAAAGATGTGTTTCCTATGCACAGTGTATTTTTGGATTTTTAAATATCCATTCTGGCAGGCTTTATGTTTTAGCTAGAACATTTAATCTACTTACATTTGTCATAATTATTAACATTTCGGGGCTTATAACTATCACATTTGTATTTAAAATTTCCCACAAGTTCTAATCTCTTTTTATTTTCTTGGCCTTTCTAAAACTGTTTTTTCCATTCCTATTTTTTTCTCCACTAGTTTAAGAATTGTTTCTATTCTGCAAGTGGTTTTCCTTGAATAGCAGCAAACAACTCACTAGAACCAAGACTACTTAATAATTTCACCCTTCTTATATTTTTGATTCAGAGTCTCACCATGTGTTCCAGGCTGGCCTTGAACTCATGATCCTCCTGCCTCTGCCTCCTGAGTGCTAGGATTACAGACATGCCCCACCAGGTCTTGCACCCTTATTTGAAAAAAAAATAAAAACCTTAAAACTTCCATTTAAACCTCCTGACATGTACCATTATTGTCGTGTATTTAAATCTATCATTTTTCTCTCAGAATCTCAGTCTATTATTGTTGTTTGCACACTCCACATTTTGCCTGTGTTTCATTCTTTGTGTGCTGTGTTCATTCATGCACCTCACATCATCATCTGGACTAATTTTTCTTTGCCAGAACTGAAAGTTTGTTGTTACCAAAATCTCTATCTGAAAATAAATCCCCCCTTCATTGTGGATTAATAGAATTAAAAATAACAATCATTTTCTCTTTGCATATTAAAAATACCACATATTGTCTTTTAATTATAATTATTCCTAATGAGCAGTAAGTTGTCCATAACCCCTTTAAAAATAATCTACCTTCTCTCTCTCACTGTACTTAAAATATTCTCTTTGTCTTTGGTCTTCTGCAATGAGGGAGATGGATAGATACGTTATTCACATTCTTATTCTAGGAAAGCTATCTCCTGCATTCTTCTCCCCGCCCTCCTCCCAGTTCTTTTGGTTCTTTTTCAAAATCATGTACTTTTTTTTCTTTTCTTTTTTCTTTTTCTTTGTAGTACTGGGGCATTGACTCCAGGGCCTCGTGCATGCTAGGCAAGTGCTGCACCACTGAGCTACACCCTAACCCCATGTGTATATATATATATATATATATATATATATATATATATATATATATAATTTATTTTTATTTTTTGTAGTACTTGGGGTTGAACCCAGGGCCTCACGTGTGCATGCTGTGCAAGTGCTGGACCACTGAGCTGCACCCTCAGCCCATTTTTTTTAACTTTTTGAGACAGGGTCTCGCTAATTTTCACAGACTGCCTCTGATCTCAAACTTGAGATCCTCCTGCCTCTGCTTCCTGAGCTGCTAGGATTACAGGCGTGGGCCACCAAGCCCGGCTCTATATTTATTTATTTTTAAGTTTTGAGAAAGGGTGTCACTAAGGTGTCCAGGCTTCCTCTGGCCTTGAACCTGCCATCCTCCTCCTTCAGTCCTGAGCAGCTGGGATTAAAGACATGTGCCATGGCACCTGGCATGTAATCATTTTTTATAGTTTCTTTTTCTTGCATATATTCTCACGAATGGATGTTATTTTATTAAACATAGTTACTTTATTGTCTTCATCTTATTACTTCAGAATTTTGAAGGTTTATTCCAGCTCTCTGCTGCTTCTTTGTTCTTTCCACTTAAGAAGCACTTTTTTCCATTATGAAGTCAACCTCCCTCCCCTCTCTTTGTTTCTCTCTCTCTCTCTGCCATTTAACTTTGATGATTTTCCTTGATATTTTGTATGCAGGATACTTTGAGGTCGGGGATAAATTTGACTTCCCCCGTAGAGGATCCACTTTTACTTCCCCTATGTTCTGCAGGCCTTATCACTCTTGGCATCACTCCAGATCTGTTCTCCACTTCAGAATCCAGACCATACAGAGGGTGTGTGTGTGTGTGTGTGTGTGTGTGTGTGTGTGTGTGTGTGTGTGCGCACACGTGCGTGTGTGTGTGTGTGTGTGTGTGTGTGTGTGTGTGTATTTTTTCCCCCCTCACCATAAACCACGTCATAGACAGTTTTGGTCTGTTTTGTGGTATTTCCTGGCACATATGTCTACACAAACATACACACATACACTCACCTACCTTACTTCATTAGCACAAGTCTGGGAGAGTACAAGTTTTTCCTATGCAAGGTCCAGAAAAGCATGGGAGGTGTTCCTAAATTCACCCTTAGACTGAGGGTACAGGCTGCAGAGGTGTTCCACTCTTGTGCTGGAAGGTCTTTACTGAACTCCCCATCTCAGGCAGACCTTAGGCTTTATCTCTTTTTTTCACAAGTTTTGTGAGGCCATGAATAACAAAGCTCAAGTTCCCCAGGTCCAGCAAATGCCCTTGGAACACAGAGCCCTAAATAAATCTCTGCAACACCCTACTCAACACCTGGCTAAGAATCCTTGACTTTACTAATCATTCACTGATGCTCTTAAGAAATTATTCTTAATCCAGAATTTTTAGCAGTTTTTCAATAAATATAGCGATCTTGCCATGTTTCCAGAAGTGGCAATTGATTTTATGAAAAAGAAAAGATTCATGCCTTTTACTTCAACAGTCTTCATTTCAATAGTGCCAATATTCAGTGTGCACTAAAAATTCACTATAGTTTTTGTAGTTTTTGTAGATTAATCAGACTGTGTATTTGTAAATTGCTTTTAACTTTTCAAATTGCTTTCACATGTATCTGTGGTTCTTGTGGGGGGTTGGTATTGGCCTTCATGGGTATTTTGAAAATTCAAAGGAATTGTTTGAGTTGTCATTCTACATGGGGCCATTATGGGCATTTAGTAGGGAGTCAGGAGTGCTAGACCTTACAATGCACAGAAAAGTCCTGCCGCCAAAATAATCATCCTGTATTTCAAATGACTTCCGAATGTTCCCAGGGACATTCAGAGACCAAACATCATACTTTGTCCTGTTATAGCACAAGGGATTATTTTAATGCTTCACTTCTTAGTAATGCTCAGTTTATTTATGAGAATTCCATCTTCATTTTGTCCACTTTGATGATCTTTAATTCATGTTGGTATATTATTCCTATTTCAATTAAGATTCTATCCCTGTAGATACAAACAAGTCCTATTGGTTATCACTTATCCTAATGTTTGTTTCATTGTGAGCTGGGCTTTATTTTAGCTCAGCTGGTAGAGTGCTGCTTCATACTTTCTGAGGACCTGGGTTCAATCCCCAGTACCACAAAAATGGGGGAAGGACGCGGATGTGGAAGTCCACTCCCAAAGCAATCCCAAAACAATCAGCCATTAAAGACCCTATGAGGGTCACTCTGAGTCAGACCCAACTCCATGGCACCTAACAACAACAATAAAGTTTCATTATGGTGAACATTTATGTTTCCGCTCCTGATTTTCTTATATTCTAAATCCAAAGTTCCTGCAGCTGTACCACTGTGGTGTGCAATCCCATCAGATCTTGGAAGCTAAGCAGGGTTGGACCTGATTAGAACATGGATGGGAGACCGCCTGGGAACACCATGTGCTGTAGGCTTGGGAGAAGGACCCAGCAACCCACTCCCAAAAACCAATCATCATGGAAAACCCTATGAATAGCAGAAAAGCATTGACAATAGTGTTTCATCTGTTGTACATAGGGTCCCTATGAGTTGGACACCAACTTGACAGTATTTAACAACAACAAAATCCAAACTAATGTGTTCATCATACTACTTGCTATAATCTTATTCTTTTTCGGTGTCTTCTGGTGGAATGATGTCAGGGCTGAGGCAGGAGGATTGCAAGTCTGAGACCAGCCTGAGCTACAGAGAGAAACCGTGTCTCACGCAACAATAAAGAAAAGTTTCATCAAATTTATATATATATTTATTTATCCTTTATCTTATACCAAAGACATAATTTTATTTTGTCTTTGAGGAATTATTTGCAAATGTATTTGTCAGTACATTATTGATGAATTTCATTCCAGTACAGTAAGATCAGTTGTATAGGGTCTAGTAGGAATAAGGACATAGACTTTTTTCCTTTTTTTGAGAATAATTAGAGGTTGAATCAAGTGCCTTGCATATACTAGGCAAGGGCTCACCAAGGAGCTGCATTACCAAGCACCACTGTTTAATTTTTTTTTTATTTTGAGACAAAGTCTCGCTAAGTTGCATAGGCTGCCTCTGGCCTCTAACTCATGATCCTCCTACCTCAGCCTCCTGAGTCTCTGTGATTACAAGTATGCATCATGGCACCTGACATATATTTTTCCCCCCTAAAACAGCTACTTGTATTTGTTTTTGATATGGAAAGAGACTAAGGGTTAGAAAGGTACGATGACCTGCCCAAGATCCCCTAGCTCTTTAGTTAGGCTTGATTCCAAGATGGCTTGACATCCTTTCCAACAACACTGAATTCTCATGAAATGCCCTCCTCTCCTGTCAATGACTGTATGGTGTAGCCCTGAGCAGTGCAGGTGACTTGTAGAAGTCTGAGATGAATGAAACAGTCCTTACTCTCCAGGAGGGGAGAAATGATTTAACAGAATCTCAGAAGCATCAAGGTCATCAGAGTGACACAGAAGCAGCGGGACCGCTTCTGCTGGAAGGGCTTGTGGCAGAGGCATGCACAGAAGAGGAACATTGGGATGGAGCTTCAGGATGGGCAGTGATTTGACAGGGTGGGGAGGGACAGTGCGGCTTGTGGCGGAGACGATTGGACCTAACTCATTTTGCCCATGCAAAGGCAGACATGCTAATTTTCCTGGAGTGTTTAGTCCACTGTGTGACACAGCCAAGTCACTGAGAAGACAGAGTGACTCTAAAAGAAACATCAAGTTGATATTACAGGTCACTAGACACCCATCAAAGAGGATGAGTAAGCAAGCAGGCTAGCACACTAAGAACAGGCAGCAAAGAATTTTGTTGTAATTTTACTTTTATGACAAAATAAGACTTAAGAAGGATGTTCTTGCCAGGCTCAGTGGTACACGCCTTTATTCTCAATGACTTGGGAGGCAGAGGCAGGAGGATTGCAAGTTCAAGGCCAGAGGCAGCCTACATAACTTAGCAAGACTCTGTCACAAGATAAAATATAAAAAAGAGGGTGGAGGTGCAGCTCAGTGGTACAGCACTTCCAAAGTATGTGCGTTGTCCTGGGTTCAGCATCCCAGCACCAAAAAAAAAAAAAAAAAAAAAAAAAAAAAATCCTTGCAGGATTCTCGTTCTTATTGTTAGGTGTGGTTGAGTTGGTGTCCAACTCATAGCGACCCCACATACAACAGGTGAAACACTATTGTTAGTGCTTCTCTACTATTCATAGGTTTTTCAATGGCTGATTGATTTTTGGGAGTGGGCTGCTGGGTCCTTCTCCCAAGCCTATATCACCTGGTATTCCCAAGTACTCTCCCATCCAAGTGCTAGCCATACCCAACCCTTCTTAGCTTCTGAGATCTGATGGGATCGGATGCCACAGTGGTACAGCTGCAGGCAGCAGCATGGTTAGAATCCACATAAATATCCAGAAGTAAGGAAATAGGTGCGCAAGCTGTAGTATCTTTGGCTATTTTGTATACTATTAATCATTAACAAGTCAAGTTTAGACACAAAGTGGGCATGGGAGGGCTTGGCTGGGGCCTGGGGCAACATATGGCTGTAGCTCCAAAGCATCATAAAAGACACAATGGCAATGCATGGTTTGTGAGTGGATCCTGGTTTGATGAAATCATCTGTAAAAGAAATTGGGGGACAGTTGTGAAGGTTGTATAGGGAATGAGTATTGGATGATATTAAGAAATTATTGGTAGTTTTAAAGTTATTTAGGAAACTATCTCTTTTTGGAATGCCCATGCAATATTTGTGTATAGCCATACCACCCTGGTGTCCGATCTCCTCTGATCTGGGAAGTTAAGAAGGGTTGAACCTGTTAGTCCTTAGATTGGAGACTGCCTGGGATTACTGGCTTGGGAGAAGGACCTGGGAGCCCACTCCCAAAAATCAATCAGCCATTGAAAAACTCTACAAATCTCAGAGAAGCACTGACATAGTATTGATTATGGCATAGTGTTAGTGTTTCATTCTGTTGTACATAAGGTCACTATGAGTTGGACTCAACTAGATGCCACCTAACAACAACATGCAGTATTTAGAGAAATGTCATGACATCTGCAGTTTACATTGAAATACTTCAGCAACAAAGCAGATGAAGTCAATGTGGCCAGACATTATCAGTTTTTATCAAGGATAGGTTTGTGTTGTTCATTATCCTGCTCTTTCTACTTTTCCACATGGTTGAAAATTTCCATAATAAAAACTTAAATTTAAAAAAATAAATAAGGAAAATGATAGTGTTTATGAAAAATTTTAATGACATAGAAAAATACTTGTGATATAATGTTAAAAAAGTAGGAATCAAAATATGGTTGGAATGATACACAATGTGGCATTAACACTGTTTTAAAAACAAATAGGTACAAGTTATAAAACCTGACCGTGGGCCAGGTACTGCCTGGATAATGATGTTTTATACATAGTAGAACTAGTAAGTATGTTCAGCAATGGAGCTGAGACCTCAATCCCAGACACAGCCCATTCCCAAGCCTGCACTTTTCCCTACACCAGGACTTGAGAGACTTTCTCCATAATTCCATCTCCAGAGAGTGAATGTTTCTGTCTTTGAGGACCACGTGGTCCTTATCACAACTACTCAGTGGTGCTGCTGTAGCAGGGGAGAAGCCATGATAATGAATAATAAACATGTGTGGCTATGTTCCAATAGGACTGGGATTTAGCTCAGTTGGTAGAGTTCCGCTCTGCAGTCTCTGAGGTCCCAGGTTCAATTCCCAGCACCGCAAAAATAGGAAAAGGATGTGGCAATCCACTCCCAAGGCAATCCTGAAACAATCAGCCATTGAAAACCCTATGAGGGTCACTATGAGTTGGACACGACTCAATGACACCTAACAACAACAACATTTCAATAAAACCCTCTTGGTAAAAACAAGTGATGATCCAAATATTGCCTTGAGCCATAGTTTGCCCACTGCTGCCTACATGATGCTGTCTGTCCTCCAGAATACTCTAGACATAGAGACAAGCAGACACTTGGAAAAAAAATCATGCTTCGTTATAATTCCCTCCTCCCTGTTTTTTGGTACTTGTCTGTATTTTCTCAGTTCTCTAACATGTACTGTTACCTTTATGTATTACTTTTATGTGTGTGTGTATTTATCTATTTATTTATTTTTGCATCTGCTTTTATTTTCTCATGGGAGAAGTATTCCATTACATGTTTACATAATTCCAAATTGAGAGGACACCAAGGCTGTATTGTGAAAAGTCTCTTCATCTAGTTCCAAGCCATGTACATCCCTTGCCTACAGGCAACCCGTGTTATTCCATTTTCTGTGTTCTTCCAAAGTGATGTTGCTCACATTCAGCGAAGTGGGAATGGCTACTGTATTGCACACGCAGGGACACCATTTATATTGAGCTCCTAGGATGCCCTTGACATAGAGTACAATGAGACTGTGCCCTGGGAGGTGGACAGTACAGCAGTCTGACCAAAGGTGTTTAGTGTGTGTGTATGAAACTCTATACTTGCAAATATATGTAGATACACATGTGTAAATGCACACAAATATATGTAGGCATATATGTACATGTGTATTTTTATACTGCCCCCTTTAAATCAGAGATAGTATATTTTACACATTGCTCTTTATTTTGCCTTTTTTCCACTTACTAATATATCTTGATACTTTTTCCACATTAGTTTACAAAATGTCTTCCTTTTCAATGATGGTGATGATGATGTTGGTCCTGCTGTGGTAACGGTCACTGACTGAGTTCTTTGTGACATTGTCCCAAGCTCTTTGCATGTATTAATTCCTACAATGTTCACCCCTCCTCCAATGGGATGGGCGCAGAGCAGGTAAAGGACTGACCTGAAGTCAGAGTGGGTGTGTGCTCGCCTCTGAGATTGAAAGACCTTTCCCACAGCTCCTTCTAGCATTTGTAGGGGTTGTGCTTTATGCTGAAATCTTTTCTCTATTAGGAATTCCTCCAGTACTCAGTGGTAGAGCACTTGGCTAACATGCATGAGACTCTGGGTTTAATCTCCAGCACCACAAAAAACAATACAAAAACAAAAAACAAAAAACAACAACAAAAAACCCCCAAACTTCCTGTACTAAATATAAGGATCTGATTTCCTTCTCTCTGGATGGCTCCTATTATTCCCACCACTGTTTCCCTATTGTCCCCAGACACCACCTTTCCCCACACGTGATAAGTCTTGAACGTGCTGACCTGCTCCTGGATTTTATTTCATGATCTTTCTGTGCCATTGGGTGCCAGGGCCACACTGTTTTAGTTCTTAAGATTTTGTCATCTGTATTAATATGTATAAGGGGTTTAATCTCTTCTTTCCTTTTTCAGAAGTATCTTGGATGTTTCTGGCTTATTTTTCTACATTAACTTGTTTTACTGTGGCAGAGTATACATTGCATAATGTTTACCATTTTAACCATTTTTAAGTGTACAACTCATTGTGGTTGTTAGGTGCTATCAAGTCAGGTCTGACTCATAGCAACCCTATGTACAACAGAACAAAACACTACCTGACACTGTGCCATGCCTGGCACTATGTCACTACTTCTCTGCTATTCATAGAGTTTTCGATGGCTAATTGTTTCAGGAGTGGGTTGTTGAATCCTTCTCCCAAGCCTACAGCACCCAGTATTCCCAGGTGGTCTGCCATCTAAGTCCTAACCAGGCTCGACCCTGCTTAGCTTCTGAGATCTGACAAGATTGGATGCCAGGGTGTTATATACCACTCAGTGATATTTATATTCATATTGTTGTGCTATTATCACCTCTACCCATTTCCAGAACTTTTAAATCTATTTAATCTATTTCCAAATATTTGTTTTGTTCTGGTTTTGGAGTTTGAGACCTGGCCTTGCTATGTAGCCCAGGCTGGCCTCAAACTTATGATCTTCCTACCTCTCAGCCTTCCAAGTGCTGGGATCATAGGTATGCACCACCACACCTGTTCCCCTTGATTTCTTTTTTAAATCTCAAACTGAATCACTGTACTGATTAACTCTCATATCCTTCATCTCAGCTCATGGCAAACACCATTCTTCTATCCTGTCAACACGGATTTGCCCACTCTAAGTATTTCTGATAAGTGGAATCAGGTAGACTTCATCCTTTTGTATTTGGCTTATTTTACTTAGCATAATGTCCTCAAGATTTGCCTACATCATAGCATGTACAACTTCTTCAGTCCTCTTCATGACTGGATGATATTACATTGTATGTATAGACTGCACACATGTATTTGTTTGTGTATTCATCTGTTGATGGACACTTGGGTGGTTTCCACTGTTTGGCTATCATGAATTGTGCTGCTATGAACCTTAGTGTACTGCACATTAATTTCAGAATCAATTTGTCCAGGATTGTATTAGGGTACTCCAGGGAAAAAGAAGCTATAGGATGTATATAGTTATATGAGGGAGGATTTATTAGGGGAGTTGCCTTATGCAATTATGGAGGTCATGTGCAGACTAGAGCCCCTGGGGTATGAGTAGCAAGGCTCAGCCCAAGTCTAAAGGGCTCAGAATGAGGCAAATCAATGGAGTAGCTCCTAGTTTGAGGCCAAAAGTCTGAGCGCTCATGAGTGAGGGGGTGCTGGTGTAAGACACGGAGTCTAAAGGCCAGACAGCCTGGGGTTCTGATGCCCGACAGGGAGGGGAAAATCCCACCCCACTCTCAAAGAAAAGATGGATTTGGTTTCTGCCTTGTCCTCTTGGGGATCTGGGCTGACTGTATGGTTTCCACTCACACTGAAGGCGGGTCTCCCCACGTGGCCCGCTCACACTCACTGTAACCTCTCCTGGGAGCATCTGCACAGGTGCACCCAAGACAATGCTTCACCAGGTTTCTAGGGACTCCTGGTGCACCCAGTCTGACCCCCGCAATGGGCCATCACAAGGACCAGTCTTCCCACTGCTTTTACACGCACCTTCCACTCCAGCCCCAACGTGCTAAGGATCATTTGTTGTTTTGTCCAATCACAACACGTCTCGGATACCCTTCTGGATTCTCTTCCCTCACTCTGGCACTACCTGTGGATGGGCCTACCTTTCCCTCCCCTTCTGATCCAGCCATGAACGTACCTTCTGGTGGGTGACCTGGAAAACCACCTCTTTTTGCTCTCAGTCTATGACTCCAGCTGCTGATTTCAAAGGTCAGTTCTGAGCAACTTCACTGGGACCTTTCATAATACACTGTTCTTCTTGCACCTACCTCCAGACCTTCCCTGTGTCTGGCCTAAGGGAGCGCTCTAGGGTCCCCATCTGTCCCAGCTTGCCTGCATCTGCAAAGTCCTCCTTGCTGGCTAACTCCAGCACTGGCTCTCTGCCTCCCTTGTGCGTCATTTCGGGATACTGTCCTCCCGTTTGGGAGCCATCTTTGCTTTTGCCTGATTTACCTGAGGCAGATAGAATGCCTCTCACCTTCCTACAACCTGCTGTAGCTAGCACGGTGTTTTCCCACAGCGGGTGCTAGCAGGAATTGGCTTAAGTCAAGATCATCTTTCTCTATAGGCTTGTTTTTGTTGTTGAGTGCTCTAGAGTTGGGTCCGACTCATAGTGATCATATGTACAGCAGAACAAAACACTCTCCAATTCTGTGCCAGGCACACAGTCTTACTTATGTTTAAGGTCATTGTTACAGACACTGTGTCAATCCATCTAGATGAGGTTCTTTTTTTGTTGTTGACTCACCAGTCTCCCAAACATGATGTCCATCTCTGGGGATTGGTCTCTCCAGACTACATGTCCAAAATATGTAAGACGCAGTCTAGCCATCCTTTCTTCCAAGGAGCACTGTGGTTGCACTTCTTCTAGGATAGATCTGTTGGTTCTCTTGGCAGTCCATGGTATATTCATATTCGTCTCCAGCACCATATTTCAAAAGCATGACTTATTTTCCTGTCTCTCTTATTCAGTGTCCAGCTTTCACAACCATATGATGCAACTGAAAATACCATGGCATGAGTCAGGAGTACCTTTGTCTTCAATGTGTGGACATCTTTATTTTTCAACACTTTACAGAAGTCTTTTGCCACAGCTTTCTCTAAAGCAATGTGTCTTTTGATTTCATGACTGCGGTTTCCATGGGTGTTGATTTAGAACCAAGTAAAGCAAACTCTTGGACAACCTCAATCTTTTGTCCATTTATCATGAAGTTGCTTACTGACCCAGTTGTAAGGATTTTTGTCTTGTTGATGTTGAGTCAATATCCATCCTGAAGGCTGTGTTCTTTGGAGCAAGGAAAGCAAGCAAAGCCCTCCCATGCCAAGCACAGGACCATGTTGGCTGCCCCCCACGGCTCATAGTGGACCTCAAGGAATTGCGACTAACATCATCCCGCTGATAACCTGGGACAGCCGGGCACAGCCTGCTTCCCCAGAAGGTCTAGCTTCGTGGGCTGATCTTGGCCACCTGGGGAGTCCCGTGTGTCCTGAATCCCCACTCCCCTGTCCAACTCTGTGATGACTCCCAACAGCAGGCGAGGAGCAGGCTGTAAATCAGATCTCATTCCTGCCTGGCTCCCCGCACTGTCAGCTCTCTGCTCTCCAGGCCACAGCTTGCTTGCTCAAAAGTTTCCTGCAGCCTGATTTTTCGTGGACATGTTCATATTTGTACCTCCCATCACATTTCGTGGTCATCTTAAGTGTTTCTCTTTTTTTCCAAGCATTTAAAATTCACTTGTTCACCAAATGTTTTCTGGACACATACTTAGTGCTAGGCATGTGCAGTGAACAAGACAGACAAGGTCTCTGCCCTTGTGGAAAGGAGTGGGAAATCAGGCAGTGTGCAAGGAGACATAAATTAACACTATAATTCCAGAGTAAGAAGTGCTAGGAAGAAGAAAAAATAGAATGTGATAGAAAATGATTTGAGGATAAGTGGGGAATCTTTTAGATTTCTGTGTTAAGCTTCCATCCCCCAGACTTTGTGGACAGTCCCTAAAGATAGGAAGGAACTTTCCCACGTCAGTGAGTCCACCTTGTAATTTAAATAATCACCTCTTTAATGTATCCCTCTTCTCAGCTGATATTTTAATGTGGGGTTTTCTTAAGATAGAGCTGCTCTTTGGAAGAGAATTATAGAAATTTAAGGTTCATTCATCCAACACGTACTTGTTGATCTCCTGCCATGGGCCGGCATTATTCTAGGTGTCGGAGGCGTGCAGCAATGAGCCACACGGAAGAAGCCCTGCTTCCATAGGTTTCCAGATAATGCACTAGTAGAGAAATAAACAGACAACTTGAGATGGTGGTGAGTGCCATGCAGGAAATAATAAGGAGGTAGACTAGAAAGCCATGGATTGAGAGGCAAACTTTCAAGCGGTAGGGCAGAAAAGGCCTCGTTGAGGAGGTTGTGTCTGAACTAAGAGTTCAGGAATGATAAGGAGGTACTCATACAGTGAGTAGCCTGCAGCTGTAGCCCTGTGGCATCCGATCCCGTCAGATCTCGGAAGCTAAGCAGGGTCGGGCCTGGTTAGTACCTGGATGGGAGACCGCCTGGGAACACCAGAAGCTGTAGGGTTGGGAGAAGGACCTGGCAACCCCCTCCCAAAAATCAATCTGCCATTGAAAACCCTGTGAACAGCAGAGAAGCACTGACAATAGTGTTTCCCCTGTTGTACAGAGGGTCGCTATGAGTCGGATACCGACTTGACGGCACCTAACAACAACAACAACATACAGTGAGCGGAGAAGACTATTCTCGATAAAAGGTACAGCATATGCAAAGGCCAAAGAGGGCAATGGCTAGTTTTATTTGAGAAAGGGCAGGGGTGGTGGTGCCGTGTGAGGTTAGAAAAACAGACTGATGTCAGATGTGTAATGTCTTTCAGGTCGCAGCCAAGGTGTTCCATGCAGCGGGAAGCTGCTCTAGGGATGCGTTTTGCATCCTGTAAAGACCTCTCGGGCTATTGTGCTGGGACCAGCAGTGTGGGGGAAGCTGGGAAGACAAGGTGGGAGGAGAGCTAGTTGATGTGGTGGACCCCTTGGTGAAAATCCACCCTCTGGAGGAGACCAAGGCACAAAAGCTACATTGGATGTGATGTAGCAGGGAAACTCAGGGCAGGTCCAGAAGGTGATGAGGCGCTCACCTTGCAGAGGGAGCATTCTGAGAGGAAGTGCCGGCCAGTGCCATTTGATTCCCCTTGTTCTGCTTCAGTCCACAGTTTGGTAAGGGGAGACTTTCAACCATCTGTAAGTAATCCAAATGCCATTACTAACCTGCCTACCCACCCACCCCCACAAAGAAAAGAGGAAAAGAAAAAAAATTTAAACACGAAGCCCACCCCAGGGTTTGTATGCCTGCATTCTCCACAATCATTTCTCTGTATTACAGCTCTTGTCATCTTACATTATACATGAATAACTAATCAACCAAACACAAACCCACTGATGAAAAAAACGCATGTCGGATCTGGAATGTGAGCAGGGTGAAGAGTAATATTAATCTCACTGGTAAATAACAAAATGGAAGCAAACACGGGGGTGCTAAGACAAGACTCATGCTTAGGAGCCCTTCTGGGAAAGGAAACTGCCCAGGAGTCAAGGGAAGGGGCGAGAACTGGGTGAGGCTGGCCCTGTTTGGAACATCATTCTTCTTTCTTCCAGCTTTCGTATGTGACCATAAGGAGCATCCTCATAGATCACACCAACTGGCCAATGAAAAAAATACCATTCTGTTTGCCTAGCCCAGTTGCACAATGAATATAATGGTTTTTCCACCATTCCTTAGTGGGCACAGAGGTGTTAGTCTTAACTCACCGACCAATATTGAAGTGGGCATCAACAAAATTTTTTGCTTTTTGAACTTCCATAGTGTGTACCATCATGCTAAGTATGTAGTAGGTGCTCAATAAATGCACCCTTCCACAAACTTCCTGAATAAAGTCCATCTCAGCTTAGGCAATCACCAGCCCCCCACTGAGCTACATCCCCAACGCTTGTTTTTTGTGACAGCGTCTCACTATGTACTCTAAACTGGCCTTGAACCATGATCTTCTGGTCACAGCCTCCTGAGTGTTGGGATCATAGGCATGGGCCACCAAACTCAATGCTGTTTTCCTGAAAGGTCTTTCTATACCCACTCTGGATGTATTCTCAGTATCTACTTCTAATGAATGGTCTAGAAATGTTTTGGCCTTCTTCCTCAACTTCTTGATTTCACTGTTGAGACCTTTTAATTGTCTTTTGTCACCCTGAACTCCAATGGCGCTTTTTTCACTGTGGCCTCTCTCTGCTGACCTTCATTGGTTCCTTTTCCTTATTCCACACTTGAAAGTAACTATTGCATAAGAACTGTTTTTCCCTCATCACTCTTCTGAGAAATTAGTGGCATCTCATTTCAAATCAATGCGTCTATCAATCATCATCTGGCAAATTATATGCAGGCTTATCAGTCCTACTAGACTCTGAGTTCCTCAAAGATAGATACACTGTGTTCTTTGTGTCCGCACTGCCTAGCACATTGCTGGGGCACCCTAGGTTCTCAGGAGAGACCAGACCAACTGAGCTGACTCTATCCGTCAAACCAATGCTTAGAGGTAGACTGGGTAGAGCTTTATACCCTATATATAGAGAGGGGACCCCAAAGCTTAAGGGGGTTAAGTAAACACCAAAACATGACTCCTCATCCTGGCTCTTGCGATTCCTTGGCTTTGGTGCAATAATCATTCCGACACTGCCAATTGTGAAAGGATTGTGAAGCTCATTGCAGTGCTGTCTAAAATCCGATGCTCAATCCTTTTCAAGCTCATCTGAACAAGCTTGAATTTGCCAGCGCCTCTCTTAAAATATAGCCCGCAGGACTGAGCATAAAACTGCATGTGGCCTGACCCGCCAGCACGCGCTGGGATTATTGCTTCCCTCCTTCCACACTCTGCTGTGCTATTAATAGAGCCGAAGATTGCATTAGGGTTCTCAACAGCCTCCTCTCGCTGTAGGATCACATCCAGCTTGTGATCAGCCAACCCCCCCGGTCTTTCTCGTGAATGCCTTCTGTTGGGCCAGGCCTCCCCATCAGCCACTTGAGCAACTGATTTTTTTTTTTTTTAATTTTTTTTTATTGAATGCTCGTGATTATCTAGGACCCAGACCAGTAGATAACAAAAACTAAGTCTTTCCCTCTTTTCTCATCTGGCATTGGCTGAGTGGGCGATGGGATCTTTGGGGGCCTGTTCAGAACCCAGAAGTATGGCCAGCCACTGTTGAGGGGGGAGTCTGGCATCATCAGACCCACAGTAGGAGGAGGATGGTGATGAAATTAATGTTGTGGCTCATTTCAGATTATTTTCATGTTCATTCCCACACCTCTTAGACAGTGGTCCTGTCTCAGTCTTGTTCTAATTCTGAGTGTTTACACGCAGAGCTGATTACCCCTCCCACCCGTGGACATGGCCACACTTTTTCTTATGCCCTCTCCCAGCAGTGTTATTTTTAGCACGAATGTCTTGTTCAGCAATTTGCGCTGCAGTCTATCCTTTGTTATCCTCACATCTACCACTTCTTTCTCTTTCCCCTTTTCTTTTTTGTCCCTCTGTGTGTCAATACCTTGTTTGGCTAAACAGACCTGATTCCAGCCTATGTGAATGCCCTCTTGAGAGGATTACAGCACCTTCCTTCCCTTTAGTTTTTCCAGCCACTTGGCATTGTTGTTGTTGTTGTTGTTAGGTGCCGTCAAGTTGGTATCCAACCCATAGTGACCCTATATACAACAGGTGCAACGGTATTATTATTGCTTCTCTGCTATTCATAGGGTTTTCAATGGCAGATTGTATTTTGGGAGTAGGTTGCCAGGTCCTTCTCCCAAGCCTCCAGCACCTGGTATTCCCAGGTGGTCTCCCATCCAAGTACTAACCAGGCCCAACCCTGCTTAGCTTCTGAGATCTGATGGGATCAGATGCCACAGTGGTACAGTTGTAGGCCCACTTGGCATTAGCTGATTGGTAATTGTGGAAACTGCAGCATGGGCTATCATAGTGGGTCTTGGTGTCAACTACAGGACACTTCTCAATTTGTGGCCCTTTGGACTTAGAACTTGGTAGCAAGGGCCTTGAACTCTGGAACTGGGGGCTGTGAAGGGAGACCTAGCCTCTTTGCCAATAGAGGGAAATAGAGGGTGAGATGGCGTTTCCTCTGTTCACCAGATGAGGGCGCTCATCCCCATGGTCTTCCAACATGGTACTTTCATACAGATTTGTCTGGTTGGCCTCCTGAAGACCAGGATTTAGGATGATAATGTAGCCATGCTACTTATTGTTGTGCAGCTCACCACTTACACTGTGAAATGGTAAAAAGAGAAGGATTTTTAAAAACCATGTCCCATATCCCTCTACATGTCTGTCAGCTTGTCATGCTTGGGGGCTTGCATGTTGCTGTGATGCTGTAAACTATGCTGTCAGTATTTCAGATACCAGCAGGGCCACCCATGGTGAACAAGTTTCACCTGAGCTTCCA
Organism: Pedetes capensis; assembly: GCA_007922755.1. Taxonomy (NCBI): domain Eukaryota; kingdom Metazoa; phylum Chordata; class Mammalia; order Rodentia; family Pedetidae; genus Pedetes; species Pedetes capensis. Next base: position 17,469 of record VMDO01002817.1, read on the forward strand.
GACTAAGACTAGGGAGGAGGATATGGCAGCCCACTCCTGAAACAATTAGCCATTGAAAATCCTTTGAATAACAGAACAGTACTGTCAAATACAGGGCCAGAAAATAAGCCTCCCAGGCTGAAAGGCATTCAAGAAATGACTGGGGAAGAGATCCCTTCTCAGAGTAGACTTGACCTTAATTATGGGAGTGGAATAAAGCCCCAAGGACCTCCTTTTGCTGATGTGGCATGACTCAAAATGAGAAGAGACATAGTGACTGCAACACTGGGCTCTAACATAAAAAGATCATGTGTATGGCACAGTGTCAAGGAGTGTCTTGTTCTGCTGTACACAGAATCTCTGAGCTGGATTTGACTCAATGACACCCTTAACAAAAAGGCTCAACATTGGCCTAACTTAATGTGGGTCTGTGCACCTGTTGCTGGCAAATCTGCAAGGTGATAAGGCTATGAGACCATGAGTTGAGGCTGCCGGACTGACCATGGGAAGGTTGGAAGGTCACAAGCATGACTTGTAGAGTGCTTGAGAGGGGCTGGGTGGATGGGACCGCGTGTATTTCCAGCTGTGATATTGAGAGGGGCTGGGTGGATGGGACCGTGTGTATTTCCAGCTGTGATATTTAGATTTCTGTACTGCTGGGCAGGTCTCGGTGGAGATGGGGCGAGCTCTAAGCCCACTAGAGAGGCGTAAGGGAAGGTGACAGTGGCACCATGTCAACCGTTTCCAGGTGGAGTTAAAAGCATAGCTATTTTCTTCTGGGGGCTCGGCACCTTTCATCAAGACTAAGTTGGTGACTGATTAAAAAAAGAAGAAATGGAAGATTAAGCCTGAGTGGCCAGGGGAGAAAATAATTTCCAGGTGCAAAGGACTGGACAGAATGTGGGTCTTATGCTGTTCCTCTGTTAAGTCAGGGGGTGTTCATTCTCCAGCCTCCAGGGCAGCGCTGGGCGACAGCCAGGCCTAGGCAGCAAAGAGCTTCCTAACTGCCAAGCAGTGGAGATGTTTAATAAAATATTTACCTCCATGTATAAGAATAATGATGACAGAATGGCAAACAGCAGTTAAACAGCTTTAACGGACCAGGGAGAGCAGCCTGGGGTATTTTTAATGAGAATGGCAACTTCCTGTTGAATTCCTGTGGCTCCTCTCTTGCACTTGCCATGGCCACATGGATCCCACTGCAGCTACCGCTGGGGGTGGGGGGAATCACCAGAGTGGGTCCCCTGCAGCAAGCTGCCAGCAAGATCGGCCAAAGCCAGCATTACTCCCACCCCACCTTTTGCAACTCCTGAAGATAGAAGCTTCTTGCCCCTGCCCTCATCACACCTAGAAGGGTCCTCTGCTGTGGTCACTCAATAAGTGATACTGATTAATCAGCCGTCCAGCCCTTCCTCATTGGAGACTTGCAGGTGGCATGCACCTTGGTTGGGTGTGGTGATTTTGAGTTGGAGACAAAGAAGGAGGAAGGCAGAGGGGGGATGAAATGAAGTAAAAGTCTACAACAGTAACACTGGATTTCTAGCTGGGTCCAGTGGGAAAATGAGAAGAAAAAAAGAAAACTGTTGGCTAAGTATGTTGTAGGGTTTTTTTCCCCCTCCACTAGGGACCTTTTGCAGCCCATTCCTCGCAATTTGGAAAAGAAATAAAAACAATTTCTCTCTCATTGAAACAAAATAGGCTGTTCTGTCTCTAAATATATTAAGCAAAGTTAAGAGAAAATAAATTATACATAAAGGTATTTACATGTTAGATAAGTAAAGGATATCTGAAAAACAATTTTGCTTTCTCTAGGTCTTTCACTCGCCATCTTTTTTGTGTGTTTTGTAATTTTCTGGGTATTTTCTACCTCCGGTTATGACTTTATTAGAAAGATACCATCCTGAGTTTCCCATATGATAAAGAGCTAGACGAAGAGCTGACTTAGAATATCTCCACATATGCTTATTTTCTGCTTCTTGGAAGAACACAAACTAGCCCTGAATTTAAGAGCATGCTCAGCAGCCATAATTCTTGAGGAAAGAAGCTATTTATTTATTTAAGGGAAATACAAAGGGCCCATTACTTTTCGACATGGAATTTATACTTGGTGAAATTTTCATGAATAAAAACTCATTTCACTAAGTATTTTCTAGTAAAAATATGGCTTGCTTTTTTGGTGCAAAGTCTGGCGTGTCTGTTTTTAAAAGTAAGGCTTGTGAGACTACAGGAGGCAGATAAATGAGCAGACTCTTTAATAAGAGAGGCACATGGCATGGCAGTGAAATGCAATACCAAAAAGTAAACAAAGAGCATTGTGTGAAAAGGAGCAAGTTGAAATTAATCCTGCTTTTCCAATTTGAAAACACGCTCATGGTTGTTAGTAACTGAGTCAAGACACTTAAATCATATATATACTTTTATATCTTGACAGTGACCTTTTCTAAGTATGCAGTGGGGATAAGAAGATGAGCAAAACCATGCTCCAGAAAGAGCATTTCAGTTAATTGAACATGAAATGTGCTGCAATCTGATAACATTAATAATACACGATTGCTACTCTGTATCTAATATGCTGTTCATTTGGTCAGAGTCTAAAGCATTCTACAAATGTTAGCATATGAATCCTGTAGCAAACCTATAAGCAGCTGTATTTTAGTGCACTTTGGAGGATCTTTGTATTAGTTATCTAAGCTGTGTAACAAATCACTCCAAAAAAGTTTCAAACAAGGTCTTACTTATCTCACATGTAATCTGAGGCTTAGGAATCAGGAATGGTTTAGGTGGGAGATTCTAGTTCAAGGTCTATCTCATGAAGTTGTAATTAAAGGCATTTCCCAAGGGGGTGGGGATACTGTAGCTCAGTGGTAAAGCATGTGCTTAGATGCACAAGGCCCTGGGTTTTGATCTCCAGCACCAAAACAAAACAAAACAAAACAAAAAAAAGTACCGGCACCGAGTAGTAGTCATCTGAAGGTGGGATTGGGGCCAGCAGATCCATTTATAAGGTATCCAACTCACACTCCCCACAACTTAGCTTGGATTATTGACAGGAATCCTCAATTTTTGTCCATGTTGGTCTCGCCATAGGGTTGCTTGAGGTTCCTCTTGATATGGCAATGGCTTCTCAAACAGCAAGTGATCCAAGAGAGACATAGTTATGCTGTCTCTTATGGCCTAGCCTTAGATCTGCCCAATATCAGTTCCTCCACTCTGCTCATTGGAAGCCAGTCACTAAGTACAGCTCACATTCAAAGGGAAAAGAAAATTAGACTCCATCCCTTGGAGTATTAAAGAATTTGTGGACATACTTTAAAACCACCGTGATCCTCTACTTACAGATGAGTGGAGGCCGATGGTGGCTTTCCTGCTCAAGGCCACTGAGCTACTACTAACAGCCCATATAGAAGGAGCAGACCTTTTTATGTCTCATCTGCTGTGCCATCCATACAAAGCCAAACAGAAAATTCCACATTGCTATAATCACTGCACACAAATCCAAGATCTGCTTCTTTAAAACGTCCAGGGTCTCCTCACAGGAGCAGGAGGCCTTAGGTTTGGAAATTGATGAAATGGAACTGAATGGAAGGCAGGAGTCAAGTTTCCTCTTAGCTCTGGGCCAGGAGGAAATTGCACTTCTTTCAGGGATCGTTTCCTCCCTTGTAAAATAAGATGGGCTAGCTGAAGGGCTTCCAAATTTGGTGGCCTTCCCATTCCTCTGGGGAATTAAAGACTCACTTGCTTTACATTAAATCTATGAGATCACAATCTCCAGGAATCTATATCATTACAAAGCTCCCCAGGTGTGCAGTTGTGGTGCAGGCCTGTGACCCCAGGGAGGGTTCGAGGCCAGAGGCAGCCTGTGCACCTTAGGGAGACCCTAACTCAAAATAAAAATCACCCTAGGTGTCTGGTGGATTGTTTTGCAGACAGTAGGAACCACTGCATTAGATTCTTTTGCTTTCAGTTCTGAATTATTTTCACTCTTCTTCTCTGAGCAGGTGTGACCACCTAAGTCTCCAACTCTTGACCCTCATTACAACCAAAAGGTAAACTAAAAAATATGGCATGCCAGAGGCCCTCCCTGGGCAAGATAAATCAGCCAATCTGACATTCTCTGGCAGAGCCCAGGTATTATGGTTATTTTTAGTTGTATCAGTGTGTTTAAAAAGAATTGTGTCCTACCTTTGCTATACATTAGAATCATTTGTGGAGCTTTAAAAACACCTGTAGCTGGGGTGGGGGTGTAGCTCAGTGGTAGAGCACTTGCCTACCATGTTCTAGGCCCTGGATTTGATCCCCAGCACTGCAAAAACAAAACAAAACAAAACAACAACAAAGCCCACAGCCCAGGCTGTCCTCCAGACTAGTTAGGTCAGAATTTCATGGATGGAACCAAGCATCAGTATTTTGTTAAAGTTCCTCAGGCCATGAAAATGTGCAGCCAAACTGACCTATGTTTATCTTGTTTGAGAAATTTCCAAAGGTAACTCACCCACAAGGGATTATTTAGGAGAAAAAATTAAAATGCCATGGTACTTTAAGGAAACAATGCATTTGTAATGAAAGATGTTAAATTTTTGAAATGGGAGATATTAAGGATTAAGTGGAAGTGAGTTCCATTTCTGGGAATGTGGCAGGCTAAATAACTTGAAAATCCTCCCGTTCTAAACCACCTATAATTATTGGGCACAACGCAATAAACACCCAGTGAAATGAACTCACAGTAAGGAAAGGCCCCTGGAGAGGGGATAGTTGCATGGTGTAAGTTGGTCTTGGACAGGTCTGGTGGCCTTGGGATGTGAAGAGCTGAACATCAAAACAGGAAGGAGACGATGCTTGTTGTTGTTGTTAGGTGCTGTCAAGTCCGACCCACAGTGCTCCTCACAGGGTTTTCAATGGCTGATTGTTTCGAGACTGCTTCGGGAGTGGGTTGCCATATCCTTTTCCTATTTTTGCAGTGCTAAGGATAGAACCCAGGTTCTCAGAAAGTGCACAGCAGCACTCTACCAACTGAGCTAAACCCTAGCCTGGAGATGATGCTTAGGGCCCATTAAAAGTAAGGAGATGGCACTGACAACCCCAATTAAATCAGAACCCTGAAAAGGCTGAATCATTAGAGAAATCATTTGCTAAAAAAAAAAGAAAAAAAAATTCTCTCCAGTGGCACACAGAGACAGGAAAATGTGCCTGCCTTAGTATGGGTTGAGTGGGGTAGGGGAAAGGCTTCACTGGGCATTTGGCCACCGATATGATTTTGGGGCTGGAATGTATAATACCTGTATGGTGGTGGTGGTAGGTGTCGTCAAGTTGGGTCCAACTCATAGTGACCTTCACAGGGTTTTCAATAGCTGATTGTTTCAGGATTGCTTCGAGAGTGGATTGCCACATCCTCCTCCTGTTTTTGTGGTGCTGGGAATCAAACCTGGGCCCCCAGAGAGTGCAGAGCAGCACTCTACCCACTGAGCTAAACCACAGCCCCTTGGTCTAATAATCTCAGGGAATTAATATAAAAGGACAAAGTCAAACTATATAATATTCACAGGTTCAATCCTCTATGGTGCCATAGAAACAGGAGTCCGAAAACCTCAGATAACAGAAATATCAGATCATAAAATAAGTAAGTTAAAAATTATTAAAGACATAAAAGAACATTTGAAACCAGGGGAAAATAACATAATATGACTTTTAAGAAGTAGATTTGAAGTGGAACTACACAGAATTTCTAGAAGTGACAAAGTAATTGTGATGAAAAGTTCAGTGGTGAGTTAAACACAGTGTGATGAGGTGCAGCTGAAAAAAGAACTGCAGAGAGATTGGAGGAAACTGCCCAGGAAGTAACACAGGGAGACAAAGGAGTGGAAAGCCTGGGAGATTCACAGTATGTTAGACAGTAAGAGAAAATACATTATACACTCAACACAAGAACCAGACGGAGAGGAGAAGAGACTTCCTTTTAGATGATGGCTGAAAGTCTTCCAGACTTGATGAAAGACGTGAATTGCAAGATTATGGATGTAAGATGAGTCACGAGCTAGACAAATAAAAAGAAATTCATGCTTACATGTAGCAAAGTAAACGTAGGTAACAAAAGACAAGGAGAAACATTTTAAACCAGAGAGAAAAGACAGATTATCTACAAAGGAATGGAAGCCAGACTGAGAGCAGATGCCTCAGCAGTCAATAGAGATAACACAACGTGGTACAGTATATTCAAGTAGATTACAAAAAAAGTGCTAAGGTAAATAACTGGAATCTAGAGAACTACACCTATTGAAATCATCATGCAAAGATGGGAGTGAAGTATAGCATGTGTACATTAATGGCAAAGCATATCACTCATATATCTTCCCTGAAGACAACCAAAGGATGTGTTTTAGAAAAAAGGACTGGTGCCAGCCAGGTGCTGTAGTGCATGCCTGTAATCCCAGTGATTTAGAAGGCAGAGGCAGGAGAATCTCAAGTTCGAGGCCAAAGGCAACCTGCATAACTTAGCGAGACTCTTATCTTAAACTAAAAAGTTCAAAATGGGCTGGGGGTGCACCTCGGTGGTAAAGTGCTTGCAAAGCATGTGTGAGACCCTGGGTTCAACCCCCTAGGACTGGGGAAAAAAAAAAAAAGGCTAGTTGCCTAGAAGGAAGGAAGGGTATATTAAAAGAAAAAGTGAACAAATTAGTAAACATAGGTAGATATAAATAATGAACTGATGGTATATAAAATTACAGTAAGGATTAAACTAGGGACATAAAAACCAGGTGGCTCTCCAATAACAGGCAAGAGGGGCTGCTCATGTAGCTGGTGGTAGAGTACTTGCAAGCAGAGAAAAACAAACAAGAATCCCTAATAGAGAATAAATATAAAATAACACAATAATAACATGTAAAATGGGAGGATGTGCCAGGTGTGGTGGTGCACTTCTGTAATCCCAGCCCTCAGGTGGCAGAGGAAGGAGGATTATGAGTTCAAAGCCAGACTGGGCTACATAGCAAGACCCTGTCTCAAACACTGAAACACACACAAAAAAACAGGCCTGTGGATGTAGCTCAGTGGTAAAGCACTTGCCTGACATGTATGAGGCCCTGTGTTCAGTCCTCAGCACTGAAAATAAAAGGGAAGGGGGACATCATTGAAGTTGAATCACTCTTAGCTTATTTCATTAGAACTATACAATAACCACTAAAAGAATAAAAATAGAATTTATAACCTCTAAATTAGTAAAAAGAAAGAGGAATACAGAATTCTAGATCAATTCAGTAGAAGAAAAAGGAGGCAAACCAAAAGGTTAGAGAAAGCAAAGTAAATAAAAGATGCAAAACAACTCTCAAGACATAAATTCCAGAATGTTGGAAATCAGTAGCTCATTGCTAGTAAGAATACAAATTGGAATATCACTTTGGAAAACAGCTTACAGTAGGGGTGTCCAATCTTTTGGCCACAGCGAGTAAGGAGGAACTGTGTTGAGCTGCACATAAATGATGTAATATAGTATATATACATAAAACGGGAGTCATGAAGAAAATAAATGCTAAAACCACATGATATTAAAAGATTTTGTGGGGATGCATTAGTAGCTGTCCTGGGCTGCAGGCTGGACATGCCTGGCTTATACATTATCTTATAAAGTACATTATATTCACATACCTTATGACCCAGCAATTGCTCCAGAAAGAAATTCTTGCTTACAGACATTGAAAGAGAAAAATGTTCACTACAGTACTGTTTGTAGCAGCAAAAAACTAGAAACAGCCCAAAGGCCTACTGAAAAAAGAATGGACAAACTAAACTGTGGCACAGTCACATAATGGAATAGTACACAACTATAAAAAAGAATGAACTAACACTCTAGTTGATTAGTAAATTACATGTTGAATAAATTTTATAAAGTTTTCAAACAAATAAAAATTCATTACATTATTTAGTCATTAATATATATGATAAATTTTTTTAAAGAAAAAATAATAAATACAAGGTTCAGGTTAGTGGTTACTAAAGTTAGGGGAAATTGGATGGGGAGAAGCACACATGTAGATGTAAGTCGCTCCTTCTCTTTTAATAAATAAATAGCAGACTTACTGGTGTTCGTATTATCAACATAAAAAATAAAATAAGACCACAAGTATTCTCAATGATGACAGTATGTTACAAAACAGATTGTGATTAATACATTTTTGTGTTCCTAAGATCCATTTAAAAATATCAGTAATCACAATAAATGTAAATAGACTAAATATACTAGGTAACAAAAAATATAATAGCCACTTCTATGCTGTTTATGAATTCAACTAAAACTTAAGGAAGAAATTACATTTGAAATCCAAACTTTTTTGTATCTTTTTTTTAACTAGATGATAATAAAAAGTCTAAATATCTTGTGTAAAGTAGTTTGAATGGTACCTAAAGTGAACTCTGTGGTCTAAAAATCAGAAAACATAAAGACAAAAAGGAATTAACTAAGCCATCAAGTCAAGAGGTTTAAAAAGGGATGCAGCTCAGTGGCAGGGAGTTTGCCTCGAATGTGCACAAGGTCCTGGGTTTAATCCCCAGCACTGGAAACAAACCAAATCAAACCAAAAAAATCAAAGAGAGCGTGCACATGAGTGTGTGCACACGAGTGAACGTTCGCGCAACAGAATATACTTAATAGAAGGAAGAGAATCCTGTAAGACATACAGTAGCCAGACATGGTGGCACATTCTTATCATCTCTGTACTCAGGAGGCTGAGACAGGAGGATGGTGAGTTCCAGTCCAGCCTGGGCTACGTGGTGAGATGAATGGTGCACACAATATAGATGAACACAATATATGTTAAGATTATATAACATAATAATCTTACATTTGTACAGTTTATAACAATATAAAAACATAAAAGAACAAATATTAAGAAAACACAAAAATAGAGTGTTGCTGGATGTGGTGGCACACGCCTGTAATTCCAGCAACTTGGGAGGCAGAGAAAGGGAGATGGCAAGTTTGAGGCATAGGCAGCCTGTGTAACTTAGTGAGACCCTGTCTCAAGATAAAAAATAAAAAAGGGGCTGCGAGTGCAGCTCAGTGGTACAGCACTAGCAAAAGTTTGTGCAAGGCCCTGGATTTAGCCTGCCAGTACCGCAAACACAAACCAAACCAAACCAAACCAACCCCCCACCAAAACCCCCCGCAAAATCTCTTGTGTTAACAAAACTATAATCTGATTCTTTGAAAATAATTAGTAGAAAGTAGAAACAAAACATCAGCAAAAAAATAAAAAATAAAGGCCAGATCTCTGGCACAACTGATCCAGATACTGGAAGATAAGTATAAAATAATATAATATTTGGAATGAAAAAAAGACATTGTAGATACAGTAGAAAATAAAATATATGAAGAGAAAACTGAACTGCATTTTCTCACTACATTTGCAAACATAGATGGTAGGGATAATTTCCTTGAAAAACAGTGCATAAAAATGGATTCAAGAAGAAAGCAGAAAACCTGAAGAGATAGATCTATAACCATTAAGGAAATGGAATCAGTAGTTAAAAAGCAACCTATGAAATGAATATCCCAGACACAGACATTTTACCAGGAAGTTCTACTAAACACTCAGGGAACACATAATTCTACTCTTAAAAACACTGTTCCAGAAAATGGAAAAAAAAAAAAAAAAAGGAACATTTACTAGTTCAGTTTAGGAGGCCACTGCAACTGGACAAAAGCAATATGAAAAGGGGACATTACAGCCAGTTTGACTCCTGAACATGGACACAAAATATTTTCGAGTGAAATTAGATGTTGACCTTCATTTATTCATCCATCCACTCATTCATTTACTTGACAATTATTTATTGTCAACTGTGCACCAGCAGGCACTGTGCTGGTACAAGGAGAGCAAAAATGGATGGGAGCTTGTGGCCTGGTGGAGGAGACGCGCAATAAAGCAAATGATCACACAGGGTAAGGTACACAGAGGACGTTCTGGCAGGTTAACAGTGTGTATCAAGGGGCATTTGATCTGGTCAGAGAGGTCTGGGAAAGCTTTCCAGGCACATTAAGTGGACTAAGAGTACATGTGGGAACATTGTTTTGGAGGCTATTGCAGAGCCTCAGGTGGGAGATCTGAGATGCTATAGCAAGAAAGATAGACTTGAGAGAGATTTTAGAGGTGAATCCTATAGATCCTCCAGATGGACTGCACATGGTAGCGTCAGGGATTGCATTCATCCATACCATCTTCAGGATGGCTGGGGCTGTTCACTGACAGGGGATATCCTAAAAGAGATTCAGATTTAGGGGCAAAGAACATGCATGTGGTTTTTGGACATGCTGAGCTTGGAGTGCTTGCAGGAAGGTTAAGTGGATATGTCAAATAGAGCACTGACCAGAGCCTGGAACTCTTTGGGAAGGTCAGAATTGGGGATTTTGAGTGGCATCGGTATGTAAGTGGTATTTAAACCAATCCCACAGAGGTCACCCAAGAGGATGTGTAGCTGCAGGAGAGAGCAGGGCTGAAGACGAACCCCAATATTTAAAGGAAAGGCAGAGAAGGAGGGGCTGGCAAGGGATGAAAGGGGAACCAGGACAGTGTGGACATCGGGGAAGCCAGGGAAGACAGTCTTGAAAAGGGACTGTCCAATAGTGTTGACACCTTAAGAGGGGTGAATTCTGACATGGCGCTGCTGGAACTCTCGGGCGCAGGGGCTACCTTAAGGGAGTGACCTGGAAAACAAATATATGATGATAATAATTGTAACAAATAATGAAGTATCAAGGAGTGGCATGAGGGAGTTTTTGGAACAATGGATCTTCATTCTCACAGTAGTCACACCATTCTGTGCATCTGTCAAGACTCAAAGACTTGTAGAGCAAGAAGAGGTCTGTAACTATAATGTTACTGCCGATAAATGAAAAATAACTAAGTAAAAACAGTGTGGTGATGGAGACTTACAACCTAGCCCTTTTATCCACTGCTGACTTGAGCACTGCCCCACTAGCGGCCCTCAGGGTTTTCACTCAGTTCACTGGGAGTCAGCCTATGGAGGTCTACCCAAGGAAAAATGCCACCCACTCTCTGCTAGGGAAGGATGATGAAAAAGCAGGCAGTAGAGCCAAAGGGCACCATACACATGGCCAGGGTCCCTCTTAGAAACAGAATGGTGGGGGCAGGATGCAGCTTGTGACCTTGGCACCTCTGAGACCCCCAGGTAAAATGAGGGAGTGGGAAAATGAAAGGCCTTTCTTGCTCCAGTGGTCTGTGGTTCTATTGTAAAAATCCCAAACACAATCCAATTAACTCTGTTGTCTGTATTTTGTTATTGAGAATAATCATAATAAACCATTACTAACATAACAACAGACTCTTCAACACCCAGGGCCCCAGATGATTTGAGAAGCAGTTTGGAGTGTGGGGAACTGCTTGGGTTTGTGATTTAAGGCCATAAAGTGTCTTTTAAAATCATATTAAATAATAATCGATAATAAATATGACCCATATAGGTTTGCGATGAAAAAGGGCCTTTTTGTTAACATTTGTTCATTTCAAACACTTCACCCCCACCTCATCAATCCTCTCACGGAGGTTACTATTCCAATTCACAGGACAGGGGGATTGAAAGTGTGGTCACTCAAGGTTTTGGCTGGTGTTAAGATTTTCCAAATGTTCCGCGTTTTCAAGACCCACAGTGGACTTAGTACAGTTTTGGTGTTGAGTTTATTCCATTGTTTCTTAATCCTATGAAAATTAACGGAAAAGTGTTAATTGGGCATCAATTCATGCTTAACATTAATCTGAGTATTTGATGAACCACAACTTTATGTTGCCCCTCATGCCATATTAAGTTAGCTTATTGTAATAATTTAAAACAATAAGGGTAATTATATCCTTATTGTTTTGAATATCCCCTAAATTGAATCCAGCCTGAATAGGCCAGCATGGAATCTGCTGGCGAAGTATGTGATGCCTTTGGAAAACTACAAATATCGTCCTTTTGGAGTTTTCATTGCCGGAAAGAAGGAAACCAGTATTTACTAAGCACGTACTGTGTGCCAGGACTTGTACTGCACCTTATTTCTCCTAAGGTGGAGGGAGGGCTCTGGGAGTCTGGCGCTTTCTGTCACCCTAGGGACCTCCCAGGTCGTAAAGAGGTCTTGGGTTTTTCAGCTTTACGCACTTTACTATCTCTGCATAGGAAGCCTGGGCAACTTGAAAAAATAATAAAATAAATAACGAACGGGTAGGAGAGGGGTTTCCTGAAATAACTACCCTTCCCAGCTATCTGAGAGACGCTCCCAAACTACTACTCACTATATTACCAGCATTTGCCTTGAACCCCAATCATTTGACCTTGACCTCTATAAACCTATTTTATTTTAAAAACACTGACTGATTAACGGCGAAACTCTTTTACTTTTTTTTTTTCCCCTGCACTTTCTCGCCCCTGGAATCGCGTCAGTTTCTTAAAGTTCCAAAATAACCTTTCCCGGGCACGGATCCGTACCTCTGCCGGGGAAGGGCGGGTAGCCATGCAAGACGTGCCGGTGTGGAGCGCGAGCCAGAGAACTTGCAGAGCGAAGGGAAAATAAAACTTGTGGCTGTTGTTTGTGCGGCAGGGTCTCCGCCATCCTGAAGTCACCCCCATCCTAGGGGGTCTCGGGGGGCCTGCCCAAGGAGCGCCAGGGTGTGGATTTGCTCCCGACGTCCTTGACCTAAATTTCTGCGCGGTGGCTGGAAACAGGGCGGGCGGCTGGTGCCATCCCCGGATCCGGGCGGCAGGGGCCGGCGAACTTGTATGGAGAGGCCGGAGTGGGTGGGGGCAGGGGGCGTCTTCTCCGGGTCCGGGCAAGGAGCCGTGGCCAGCTCCCCGCGGCTCCCCCTCCTCCGATCCTCCCGGCCCCCGCAGCCCATGTGATCCTGGGTACTCAGGGTGCGCTCCCCCGCTCCCCGAGCACCGTGGGCCGGAGGCGGGGCCCTGGGGTTAGGGTCCGACCCCGTAAATCCGGCAGCGGGGGGCAGAGTGTGCGCGCGCCGGCTGGCAGGGGCCGCACGGGGTGCGTGACGTCACCGCATTGGTTACACGACGTTCTAGAACTCCGCCCCACGTGCACGGGGAGGAGGGGGAGGAGGAGGAGGAGATGGGGGTGGGGAGGAGGAGGGGGAGAGGTGGGGATGGGCCGGGGGGGCGGGGACAGGGGGTGTGCGAGGCGGCGGGGCTGAGCTAAGCCGAGCCCACGTGTGACGGCTCTCGCCGCTGCCCGGGCTCGGCGCTCGCAGAGATTCTGAGGAGCCGGGCGGGGGGGAGGAGGCGGGGGAGGAGGGAGCGGAGATCTGGGGCTCGGAGCCGGCCGCCGCTCCGCTCCGCTCTCTGTGGGGCTCGGTGTGTCGGGGGTGGGGGGGCGGGGGGGCTCCGCTATGGAGGCAAATGGGAGCCAAGGCACCTCGGGCAGCGCCAACGACTCCCAGCACGACCCCGGGTAAGTTTCTAGCCGCTGCCCACCGCGCCGCCGCGGCTCGCTCTCCTTGCAGCGGCGGGGACGGCGGTGCGCGGAGCCCGGCATCTGCGCGCCCCCCGCGCCCCCGCGGCCCCCCCTGGGGAAGTTACACACCTTGGGGTTGCGTTTCGCCTTCACCTTCTCCCCCACCCCACCTCCCGGCTCGCGCTCGCCCGCTCCCCCCGCTTTCCTTTTAGCTTTTGTAAGTTACACGTCAAAATGGCCGATCTGACATCGGTGCTCACTTCTGTTATGTTTTCTCCCTCTAGTAAAATGTTTATCGGTGGACTGAGCTGGCAGACCTCACCAGGTAAGGGAGGGAGGGGGGGACGCCTGGGTCCCCCCCTTCTTGGCTTCTTTATTGCTCTTTGTTATCCCGATGTAGGACCCCCCCCCGCCATTGGCTCCCCACTTCTCCTGTGCAAGGTTATTTTTTTTTTAATAGCAAATCCTTTCCGAGCCCTCTACGCGACCTCTGTTGCCGAATTTCCCCCGCGTGTGCAAAAAATGCAAAACCAAAGCAGAATAACAACAGAAAACTACTTTTGGTTTTTGTCCTTGATCAAAATTTGCATTGCTTTTTTTTTTCTCCACACCTTCTCTCCCCCCCCCCCATCTCTCTCTTTCTCTCTCTACAGATAGCCTTAGAGACTATTTTAGCAAATTTGGAGAAATTAGAGAATGTATGGTCATGAGAGATCCCACTACGAAACGCTCCAGGTAAACCATTCCCTTCTGGATTTTGTCTTTATTTTAGAACAAAGTTTTAGTTTTATTTTTGGAGGTGTCTTCAGAAGTAGCTAAGCGGATTTAGAATGGGGCTCAGGCGCGTGGCTGGTCTGGAACGTTGCTCTCCGCCTATAACCCCAAAGGTTATTGTTAATTAGGGCTGAACTCTGGATTCAGAGATGCCCATCTCTCCGCTTGAAGTCATTTTCCCCGTTGCTTCTTTTTTTCTGTTTAAAATGACATTCAGCTTCATTCACTTTGCACAGTGTATTTTTTAAAAAATGCCTTCCTCACACTCCTAGCTCCCCAAACTCTGAAGTCCCCTCTTAGGAAGGTGAGAGAATCTCTCCTAAGTGCCGGGCTTCCTTCGGAAGAAAACAAAGCGTTAAGAAAGGGCAGAGGAGGAGAGGAAACTGAGGCGGCCTCCGCGGAGGCACCAGCGGCTTCCAAGTTACCTCCAGCCGCCCTGCCCCCGTTCCGCTTCCCCCATTAACCTTGGTGGTTTGATCTCGTGAGGTGGAGGGCCTTAGGCAGGAGTGGACCTGGGGGAGGGAGTGTTAATGGGGGACGTGGGGACCACTTTTGCTCCCCATTCTGCTTTAGGTCTCATTCCTCTTGTTTTCAATGGTGTCACATTTTCTTGTTTGTTTTTCTCCCTCTTTGTCTCCTTTTCAGAGGCTTCGGTTTCGTCACGTTCGCAGACCCAGCAAGTGTAGATAAAGTATTAGGTCAGCCCCACCATGAGTTAGATTCCAAGACGGTAGGTCGCTTTGTTGTTGTTGTTGTTGTTGTTGTTGTTGTTGTTGACCCTTTTCAGGAACGGTCTGGGCATTGACAGCCCTATTTAAAGGGACAGCGCTTTCTTTTGCTTCTGTGCTTAGAACTGGTTACTTTTAAACAGAGCAAGCAAGTTGGGTCAGAAGTTTGCTGCCGTGGCTGGGTTTGGGGTTTTCTTTTTTAGAGTATGTCCCACTGCAGCTTCACAGGCTGCCAAGCTGGGGGGAGGGGGTTAGGCTCTGGGAGAGGCTATCATCCCGGCCACCGAGGGACCTTGCAGAGAAACTCCACCAGAGAGCAAATGGAACTTTCTTTGTCAGCTGAGCATCGGAGCATTACCTACTGTGGCTCTGGAAATGGGCTTGTGGCCGGCACTGGCTGCTTCCCAGCTGAGAGGAGCAAGGGTGGAAAGTAGGGGAGGGGGTGCTCCTCATAGGGCCAGGCAACAGGTTTCTCTTGGGGCACCTGGGATTTGGAATGTGGTTTGAAAAGGGAAGGAGACGCTAGCAGAGCCTAGCTGGGCATCCAGTAGGGTGACTCCAGGTGGCATAAAATCGAAGGCTGATAAGGCCTTGGGTTTCAAAGTGACTTTTCCTCCTTTCGCTTTCTTGAATCCTTTTATTTGATCCTGGGTACTTTCATAGCATTAAAGTTTTTAAAATCCAGAGTTGAGAGGGGAAAAGTTGCAAGGTAGGGGTCACAGAGGAAGGGAAGAAAGAGTGTCAGTCCACAATAATAAATTTAATGTTAGAGGAGGCTAGGGAGTTTGCAGTGTTTTATTTAGCCCCTGTATTGGCTTCCTGCCTCTCCTCCCTTTCTTGTATGTCTGCTATAATTTCTCCATGATTTTTTTATATCTGCCTGAAGCAGGAGCCTCCAGGTGATGTTGAGGCAAGGGAGAGGGTTCTAGTTCCAGCTGCCAATTATGAACTTGGGCAAGTCATTCCCTGCCTCTGGGCCTCAATTTCCTCTTCTGTAAAATAAACAGAATGAGGTAATCTTCCAAGTCCTTTTGTCTTTAACCTTGGACGGAAAAGAAAAGTAAAAACCTGGAACGTTTGGTGCACTTAAATGGATTTTGTGAATTCACTCTCTTTCTATGATCAAAGAGGTCAGGTTCTGCTCTCAGCCCCCAAGAAAAGACCTCACACCCTTCGTTGCTTTATTAATTGTCCTGGATTTGTCATAACTTGCAGCCCAGCCCTTTTGTACTTTTAAATCATTTAATTTCAGGAATAACCATTTGTAGGGTGATAACGGATGTCAGAAGAATTTTTTTTTTTTTCACTCCTTGACTTTTTGGCTAGACATTTCAAAAAGCTAATAAAATGAAAAAGGGAAATCATTTCAAGGCAAGTCTGTAATTTCTTATCCACCTCCTCTCCCCATCTGGGTGGGAGAACTGCAGTTTGATTTGTGTGGTGGCTGGTGGGTTGGATCCCTCAGTATCAAGTGCGTAGCCTGCAGTGTTCCATCCCTGATTGTTTGTAGACATGTTTTGGTCGTTATTATTTAGTATAACCTAGCTTTTGACTTTGTTTCAACGTTCAGTGCAGGAGGCAGAAGCGGTTGGTTTATTGGCATGGAAACGAGGATCTTGTTTACTGTTACCTTAAAAGCTTTGTTTAGGTAACGGCCATTCACATCCAAAATAGTACTCTAGTGTTTCCTAGAGGACTTGTAGATCCAGTAAGTAGAGCTGTATCTAACTAACTAATATTTTAATTTTGGGTAGTTTACTTTTTTGTTTTTTAAAAACTAGTTGACAGGGATGTGCAAAAGGTTGGGATTTGCCATCTTGCCTTGACCTCTCTCACTTAGAGATCTCAGTGCACAAACTTTGCACATGGGAAAACTCTGATCTTGTTGTAATGCGCTAACATCACCACACACAATTCCAACAGTTCCAAATTGGCTTTTCCTTTTGTAACTTTAGATTTTTATTTTAGTGGTTCATTTTCTTTATTGCGTCTTTCTCCCAGGCCACCATTTCTCCCTCCTCCCCGGCCTTGTCACAACCCTCACCTTTTACCCCACAAACAAGGTGACTTCTTATTGCAATTGTGTGCTGGTCAGCTAATACAAATCCTTTGGGGGAGTATTCTCAAAAGATGCAACTGCCTTATGTTTGGTCGACAGAATGGAAAATCCACACCTGTTGTATTTCTCTTGTAGACAAGCTCTAGTCAGTGCTGGACACACCTGTAGACACAGTAATGTTAATCTTTATGAGAGGGTAGTTTCTTAGATCAGAGATATTTGTGTATTTTAGTTTTTGAGAAGTAATCTCTCATTTCTCAGGTGATGCTTAAGGGTGTAAACCATGATGAAGACTTTCATTAGGTCTTAAAACTACCTTAATAAAAGCAGTAAATCCTTGTATGTCTCACTGGCTGGGACCTCGGAGACCTAAGTCAGAGAATGGAGGAATTATCTGCTGTGTGCTTCTGTACTTTTTCCCAAAGCACTATTTTTCCCCCATGTTAGAACCAAAAACAAGGTTCAGATTTACTTTTCAAAAGGGAAAAATTTTAATGTGGAAACCAAAGCCTATAAATAACTTGTAGCCATATTCATACCATTCTCCACATTGAATTTTACCTGGAGATTTGTGACGTTTAGAAATCTAATAGAAACCAACAATGGAAATTTTTTTTTTATTCCTTCTCCCTTCTTTTTATCTATCCAATAACTTTTTCCTTCTCACATCAGCCTGTTAAACTCAAATGCTTCTGTGGGAATTGTTTTGAGCTGTAAAGCTGGTTGCTGACTGAGAATCATGTGCTCTGCAAGCAGGCGTCTAGTTTGGAGAGGAGGAGGTTTTTCCATTGGGGTTGAATTTGGGGTGGGGTAGTGCTCCAATTCGTGCATTAGATTCTCCTTTTTGGTCAGTGATATTCTTTTTTACCCTCACTGTGATGGACTTTCATTTCTAATTGGGACTTTAGGTTGCTCATGGATTTCCACCCTCTGGTTTGTAAAATCCAGGTGGATTTAGTTCATGAGCATCTTTTTTTTATTACTTTTTTTTTTTTTAAGGACGAAGGTAGGCCCCATAGTTTTTGATACCTGCTTTCTTTGGAGGTATAAGTACAGAACAAATGATCTTTTTGATAGTCCTGGGTAACTTTATTTTACTAAAACAAGTGAGTTAATTCAAGGAGAACGTTGTGTTGGATGTTTGTACAGAGTGTTTAAATGTTGTTTTTCAAACTTTTTGGAATCCCTTTGTCCTCCTGTGCTAGGGAAAAGAAATAACACCTGATACCTAGTGCAAGAAGGTACTTGCATTTAATTTTCAGGTTATGTTTTTTTTTTTTCAATGATAACATCGCTGCCATCGTTTCTCCTGGATACACATTGAAAATTAGCTGTAGGTATTATTTAGTATTCAGTATCTGTGGAAGAGAAGTCCTTGCTTAAATAAGAATACATGAGATCTGATTTATGAAGAGTATTATACACTACCCTGCATTGCTGGGCTATTTCAGAAAGGTTCACTATATGAGTCCCATTTGGGGAGGGATGGTTGAAAGTTGCAGTCAAAGTTGAGAGAACTTTGGAATTGCCTGAGAAGTTACTAAAAGCTAAGTTATAAGCCTGAGAAATGAGTGATTAATAATTAGGTAATTGATTGTATCTTTTCTTCTTTTCAAACTACTCCAATGACTCCTATTTTTCCATTCTTTTCCCAGATTGACCCCAAAGTTGCATTTCCTCGTCGAGCACAACCCAAGGTAAGTAGGAGAACCAGTGATAGGATATTAGCACTTGGTTGGGAGAATTTCAAGTTTCCAACAGAGCACTGGCAACGAACTGTTGAAACCTGGTGTTTGCGGTGCCTTCAAGGGTATCAGCATGGGGCAGTGACAGTCCAGGTGAGCAGATCTCTGAGATGAACCGATGTGGGTTGTGAGCTGGGAAGAGGGGCCAGTCTGATCCTTAGTGGAAGGATGTGGCTCTGTCTGTTGCCACATTTATGAAAGTTTTCTGTTCATTTTTTAAGCATTGCCGAGATCATATTGGGAAAAGTTGAACATTTCCTGGTGCCTCCCTTTTTGGAGGTCACTCTTTTGAGGTCTTGCAACCTAGAGTTTCTGGAGAGGAGTAAAATTTAAGAAAACAGCTTGTTCTTTCTTGGAAAAAAACAACTTCACAGACCCCCAAAGCTGTAAATCTGAGAGAGGAAGCAGGGGATGCTTTGGTTTCAGGTTGGTCATATAAATCAGGGCACACTTGAGGCCTATAGTGCTGCTTATGTGTGCAAGTGCTGTGACCTGGGCGAAGGAGTTCTGAAGCTGTGTAACTACGCAGGAGTGGCACTACAAGCCTTGCTTAAAGGATTGAGATAAGGCTGTGCTTTTGTAAAGGTGTGCAGTTAACATCATTCTCCCTGAGCCTGCCAGGAATGGCTATGAGAACCCAGTTGCACACAAGCCCACGGTTTGATTGGAAAGGTTCATGGCCTGCATGTTCAGTTTATACCTTTTAGCTCTACCGTTTTCGTCCCTGTAAAACTTTGGAAAAATACTTTTCTGTAACCTATCTGTGGCCTTGACACTCTTGGCGCAAGGGAGAAGGTTGAAGTTTCTGATTGTAGGGTGTAAAGAGTGGAATACTCTAATTGGATAAAGGGGAAAATGTTTTTGCACATTAATCAAGAAAAAGATGGCTGTTACAGATGCTGTTTTGAGAATTTCAGGTACAGAATCTGCCATGTGAGTGAATGAGTGAATTTTTTCTCTTATTCCTTTTTAAAGATGGAACCAGAATTCCTGAAATAAATAGAATGATATATTTTCTTAAGTCATTTTTTTTGTGATACTTAAGCAGACGGTAGGAATTAATGAACCTGAACAGGTTAGATTACTTCTGTACATGGCCCAAACTTTGGAACTGTCATAATTATTTCAGTTGCTTTCCAAACTGTGTGGTCCTTCACATTTCAGAAGGTTTCCCAGAATCAGCAGTATTTCTTGGGTTTGGAAAAGTTGCCGTTTCTTCCCTAAGTGTGAATCTTCAAATTTCCAGGTTAGTCATTCAATCACTCAGAAGTTGGATCAGATTATCCTACAGGGAAACAGGAAAAATCCCTGACTTGGTTAAACAATGGATTTGACCTGTTTTCTCCTCCCCCAGTCGTCCCTTTCCCCAAACTTGTGTTTAAACTAGGAAGGCAAAGCAATATTTCACTTTAATATACTTTGTCATTTCATTTTTTAGTGATGCATTCAACTTGAAAACAAGAAAGACTTTCTCAAACTTGTCAAAGCGTACATTCTCCACAGGCCCCCAACCCCAAGTCTAGGATATTTGTAGGTGAGTTACCAGACTTCTAGATGTGTGTTAATGTTGAACCAGTTGAGGTGGACATGTTTCCTTGGAATTCTAGGAATTTAATAATTATCCCTTGCTTTTTAAGACACACGTCACTTTACAAAGGCTCTCCACCTGGATCCCAGCTGTGTCTCAGTTTCCTCATCTGTAAAATGGGAGTGATGACAGCAGCTCCTTCAGAGAGTTTTGGTGAAGAATGAGAGAGCATGATCTGTGGCAGGGACCTCACCACTCATTGTCATCACCATTGTTATTGTTGGTTTAATCATCATTAGGATGGCTACTGATTACAAATTGGACCACCCAGGTTCAGATGCCAGCTGTGCCACTTACTAGCTGTTGTGAATTTGGGCAGATGGTTTAACTTCCCCAAACCTTGTTTTCCACCTCTCATAGGGTTTTTCTACAAATTAAATAAAGGTAGGGTACTGTGTGCTTAGTGCATGGTAATGTCATGTAAGTGTTGCCTACTATTCGTTACTTTTTTTTTTTTTTGCTATTTTTTTTTTCTTTTTTTTGAGATAGGGTCTCACTATGTAGACTGGGTTGATATTGAACTCACCATCCTTGTGTATTTTTTCTATTACTTTTGGTAGGGCCTCACACCAATCTTGTGAGAGGTTGGGCAATAATAATACTAACTGGATGTCTGTACCAAGCATTGTCATTGGAACTTGATGTGTACTAACACACTTAGTCCTCACCCCAACCCTCGGAGGTCGGTACTAGTATTATCTCTATTACATAGGGGAGAAAGCTCAGGTACCTGTGGGTTGAGAAGTGGTATGAGAGCTGCGCTCAAGCAACCTGGCTTCAGAACTGGACACTTTACCAATATGCTGTCCCATGGGGGCCCTGTTGGGTATCAACACTCTGTTAGGGAGGAGGACACAGGCTCCCAGCTGTCAGTAGACTGTGAGGCGCTGAACCATAGCCCGAGTCTCCAGACTGTGAAGTTCCGGGTTCTTGGGCTCTGGTGATTCTCCTTCCCCTGTGACCTCATCCCATTGTGTGACACTGTCTTGTGCTGTCTCTCCATCTGATCCCGCACGGCATCCTTTCAGATGGTTCCGGGGTTGCTCAACCCAGGGAGGCAGACTGGGAGTTGCCAAGGTGTGTGGTGGTTGGGAATTGGCGCAAGGTGGGGAGAAAGTGCCTTTGCTGTCTGTGGTTATTTTTCAACAAACTTGAGCCTGAGCACTGGGGTTTTAGGCTAAAATTACTATTGGGGTCCACAACCCCACAGGCAGAGATACAGAACTTTGAAGCTTGATTTATGTTTTATTTTTTCCCCTTCAATAAAAACTTGAGTGTATTTGTGTTGGGGTCTCTGTTGCCGGGTGAACCACACTCCTCCTTGTGGACTGGGTGAGGGGCCTGTAAGTGATATGTCAGCTTGTGTTTCCATTGAAATTCATTCCTCTGCTTTCTAGCAGTCCCTCCTTACTGACACTCACCAGAGAAATATTCCGTGGAGGTGTTAAAACAAGACTAGTAGAAAGAAACTGTAACTTAAGATGAAGGAAAATCTGTGGTGGTGAAGAACAGGTTTCATATTAGTACTGTCAAAATATTCTTTAATGTGTCGTATAAATAAAAATCTATTTTGACCAGAATTTTAATAGGTGACCAAAGGAAGGGTGTGGAATCCTGCAGTTCATTTGTCCCCCTTTGTGATGTGAAGTATAATGGGGTGTTATTAGCTAGTCCAGGGATGACTCTTTGGAGACCAGTGGCCGTTAATTAATTAGTGCAGTACATTTTGATCCAGAGAAGATGGGTCCATTCTACATCTTCCTATTTCTCTGGGTGATTACTTCACTTTGTAAAATATGTAAGAGTATCCCCTCCTCCATCTTCTTAAAAATTAAAATGGTCATGCTACTCTAAAAGATGACTTAATTTGAAGCCATTGGAGAAATGAGGATGATAGGGATCAATCATGCCATGTCCTTTCTTTGTCTCCTCTGGGCTGACGTGTCAGCTGCCTGAGAGAGTTTTGTTCATGCCTGTGGCTTCTTTTTTGTGTGTAGAGGAACCGAGAAACTCCTTAGCTTCTATGGGCAAAAGTGGAGTCGGGGTGTCACTGACCATCTGTCCTGATTATCCTTATGTGTAAGAACACATTCCCCATGCCTCCTAGCTGCCATTTTCCTCTTTCAATTTTTATTGTTATTTTTTAAAATTTAAGTTAAAAATTTTTAACTGATACATAAAACATAAATATTATATACACATAAAAGCATAAGCATTGCACATATTAATAACATACCCTGTGGTGTTCTTTGATCCCCATATACATTGTGTCTCCTTAAGTTTTAGAGGCCAGAACCATAGCTATTGATCCACAATCCGCATTTTTTCAGCCTATTTCCAGTGGCCTTCAGTTGCACCTGGGTATCCATGGATGCATCTCATAAGCTCCTCCAAGAGTTACCTTCCCCCTCTGTAAAAAATGTAGTTATTGGTACCCACCCTGTGGAGTTACTTTGAAGATGAATGTGAAATTGATCACTGGAAGCTGTGTATAAAGAGGTAGCACCTAATAAGTGTCTATTGGTATTGTCGTTATAGAATTATTTTAATAGAATAAAAAATTGCAATGGTGAAATGATCTCTGAAATCTTAGAAGGTAAAGCCCCAGCTACAGGGAGCTGTTGGTGGTCAGTGTTCAGTAATTAAATGAGTGAGTCGACCCCTGTCTGTCTTTTCTCCGCTGGAGACAGCTGCCACCCAGTCACATTCTGTTGGATGCTTCAAGTCACCGCAGCGGTTAAGTGGTGGAGGGTTGAGCCAGAAGCTGGGTTTTCCAGTTCCCATCTTGTCCTCTGACACGGCTTCAGGGCCCTAGAAGGTTCTCTGCGAAGCGTGCACCCAGAAGGGTGCAGTGGCAGCCCCAGCTTTTCCATGCACGCCTCCCGTTCTGGGGGAGTGGTTTCTTGGCAGCTTCTCAAGGGTGAAGGGTGAATTTCCGGCATCTTTCCATCCCGTGCTGCAGTGGGTCCGGTCACTCTAAGCATCTTGCCATCTTGAATGACATGCAGCTCTCATTTCGGCAGCCACGGTTAACCAACGTGCTGGTGGGTTTGTTCATTCCCAAGAGGATGTGGCCGTGTGTCTGTGGCCCTTTTCCATACTTGCAAGGACCTTGGAGGATTAGTGGCTTAGCTTCTTGCTTGGTGGAGAGTGCAGCTTCTCTTGCGTTCCAAGTCTGTAGCAGGTGTGAGCTCAAGGAGGAGGGGTACCTTGTCCTACAAATGTCCTCTCCCTGAATCTTGCCTTTCCTCCCAGGCTTGTGTTCCGTTGTCAAGGGCAATCTGCTAACATGATGAAGCGCCTGTGTTCCATGTCAGGTGTTTTTTGGCAGTTAGGTGAGCCGCCTCTGTCCATTGGGTAGGGAGGAGGAGGACACAGTTTTCTGAGAAACCAGCTGACCATCTTGGGGGACCCTCGAGGCAGCATGCATTCTTTGTGTCCTATTTTAGATTTTTAAACCTGGCCATTCTTCAGCTGAAAGCCCAAGAACACTCCAGGGAGATGCGGTTCATCATCTCTTTCCTCTTATTGGATTTGGGGTGTTCATTTAGTGCACACTTGCACTGTCCTCATTGTTACCTCCTTGTGTACGCTCCCTTTTGCAGGGGTTTGGGAAACTCTGTGCTGCTGGCGCCCACTGAACAGGCTGAACTTCTTAGCCTTGTGTTTCAGGTCCTTCGGATCTGTGTAAGGACTTCTTCCCACCTTATCCCCTACCTCTCCTACCTTTCATGGCCCTGAAACGGAGGCCTTCTGTGGATCCTCATCTCTCTTTGCCCTTCCTCCTCCCTGTTGCAAACATACCTTCTTTTTTTTCCCTAGACAAGTGTTCTATTACTGATTTACTTCCCCAGTCACTTTTTTATTTTTTATTTTAAGACATGGTCTCACTAAGTTACACAAGCTGCCCCTGGCCTCGAGCTCTCAGTCCTTCTGCCTCAGCCTCCCACGTGCTAGAATTGTAGGTGTACACACTGTACCCGTCTCAGCCCCCTCTTTAAAGCCCAGCTTAAGCTGCCCCTGCCCCCTCTTGGAAGCACAGTCCTGCATCACTTAAGTGATGCCTTGCGCAAATACCACAGAGTGGACTGTGCTTACGCAGATTGAGACTGCTGAGCCGTCACTGGGCAGCAGCATCTTAAAGGATTCTGTCATATATGTGGTCCGTCGTTGAGCAAAACGTCGTTTGGTACATGACTAATACTCCTTTTCTCTGGATTCCCACAGTGTTCTGCCTTGTAATGGCCCTTCCAACAATAGAAAATAAGCCAAACCTTACTGAGCACCTGTCTCCATTAGGGATTGTGCTAGGCATCCGCTCAGTCACTCTTTTCCCTACCAAACATTATCAAGTACCCACCCTGTGCCAGACGCTGTGGGAGGTGCTGGGGATAGTATGGACGGGAGGACGAGGTTTCACTCTGGTGAGGCTGTGAGCACAGACCAAACAGGTAAGTGTGGCACGTACTGTCACGTATGAGTCCCAGAGCCGGTCACCATGATGGTAGGGTTGGAGAGGGACCGTCTCTTAATGCATGCTGTTGCCTCTTTCAGTAGTTCAGTAATATTTTCCAAGTTTCTGCTCAGCCCCAGGGTCTGTGTTAGGCACTTGGTTCTGAGTTTTATGGTATTTAGGTTCTTTCCTTATTGCTTCCAATGGACAATAAGGGTGTAAGCATATATTACCAATTAGAGAAAGAACCTCCTCGAGCTCTTAGACCTGCACATTTAGATAGAATGAATGAAAAATGACAAAGGAGACACAGCTGTGGGATCAAGGATACTCACTCCAGGTTGGGAGGAGGGGGCAGTCTGTGCGACAGGAAAGAATCCTGTAAATACGGGAGAAGGTTAGGGCAGCATGTAAGAGGAAAGAAAATGTAAGCCACTCTGTGGAGGTGGCTCTGCCCCAGTACCTGAAGAGCAGGTAGGAAGAATGGCAGGAATGCAGTTCTTCCTGCCAGGAACTAGGAAAGGCCAGGGAAAGGTTGCATGTTGCAGCTGGGTCTAGGGTGAGGGAGGGTAGGTTGGGGCCAGATTGTGGAAAGGGGCTTTGGTGCCAGGCAGATCAAACAGATTTGTGCTTGGTTTGGCAGGGGTTGGGAATGTATTGTGTGTGCAGGCTCCTGGGGATGCACTGTAGGATGGTCAGCCCTTTTGGGTCCCTAGAGAAATCAAGGACTATGGCTGATGCATGGCTGGACTATGGCTGATGCAGGCTCCCCCCCACCCCCCAGTACTAGGGATTAAACTCAGGGCCTTGCATATACCAGGCAAGTGCTGTGCCACTGAGCTGTACCCTCAGCCCCCTTCTTATTTTTATTTTGAGACAGTCTCACTAAGTTGAGCAAGCTGCCTCTGGCCTTGACCTCACCATCTGACTGCCTCAACCTCTCGAGTTGCTAGGATTACAGGTGTGTACCACAGCAGTGCTGGTGATCAAATCCAGGGCCTGGTGCATGCTAGGCAAGTGCTCTACCACTGAGCTGGCTGTCCAGCCCCGCTGATACAGGTTTATGCAAAACTCCCTACCTTGGATGTGGGGCTTAGGATTGTTCTCCTTGGCTGTAGACCCTCTTCAGGAAAGATGGACTGGGCTGATAGCCCCTCTCATCTTTAGGATGTGTGGTAGCTTTCAAAGATCTCTGGTCTCTGGTTTTACCTTCTGTCTTTTATTTTCTTCCTTAAAAGGAACCACAAAGTAGACAAAATTCCAAACTTCTGTTCTTTGTTCTTATCTGTGCTGTGATCGTGACCTCACTATGTGTAGACAGTGAGATGTTATTTCTCGATATGGAAATCACAGGTTGCCTGTAATGTGTGGATCCTGTTGCTTAGAGTAGTCTGACTTGTGATTTTGTAGGTAGTGTCTGCTTAGGGTTGCCTTTGGCTGATGGCTGCTTGATGTCAGGAACATGCATTTTTGGAATCACAATCTGTGCTTTCTGTGTATGTCTTGAGAGGTGAACAGATGTGATCTTGGGGTGGAGCACCCAGTATTACATTGTAGCAGTAGCCGAGGATGGTTGGTCCAGTTGCAGTAGGTATTCCTCTCGGTCCTAAGTGCAAGATACCCCTATTCTTCCTTTCTTTTGAGGATAGTACCAAACTTCCACATATCTGGAAAGTTACTCTTAGGGTGGATACTTGGTTGTTGCATTTCTTTATTTTAGTTCTGAGACTTAGCATAATCAAACAGAAAAACCCTAATTCAGAAAATGGCTGAGTGAGGATGTTATAGATACAGTGTTAAGCCTCTACATTCTTAATCTCCTTTAATTTAATCTGTATGACATCTTTTGCAGTTGTTGGTATTATCTTCACTTGAAAGATGGGTAAACTGAGGCCTGGGAAGATAAACAGCTTTCCTGGGGCCACAGAATAAGTAAGGGTCGAGGCTGGTTTTTGGATCAATGTCTCTCTGAATCCCAAGGCTGTGGTCCCCTAACCACTGAGCCCCACTGCATCCAACACCAGTGGGTAGAGTTTAGGTTCTTTTACTTTGCTAGACCACTATAAAATGCCCATGTTGAGGAATAGAATTTGTTATTGCCTGGCCAGGAAGCTCCAGGTTATTTTCCATTGTCTGCTTCTAAGAGCCTGCTTAGCATAGTGGGGGCTGGGTTTAGCTTAGTTGGTAGAGTGCTGCTTTGCACTCTCTGAGGCTCTACGTTTGATCCACGGCACCACAAAAAACCAGCGAAGGACCTAGCAATCCATTATTGAAACAATCCGGAAACAACTTGTCATTGAAAACCCTATGAGGGTCAAGAGTGAGTTGGATCCAACTCTGTGGCACCTAACAACAACAACAGCAGCTTAGCATAGTAAAGTGACACTTAACCAGCCAGAGTATTGGACAAATCACTTATTGGTTTTGTGCCTCCTTTTTTATCTGTTAAATGGGGATATCAGCAGTATCCCATCGTATGATTGTTAAGGGGATGAAGTAAAGCAGTATATCTGAATGGCTGCACATTGTGGGCACACTAAAAGTGTCAGTTACCTATTAACTCTCTGTGGACATGGCGCTGCTTGCCTCGTCGTAGGACCTTACCTGCAGCCTGTGCATTGATTGGCACTGTTGCCCTTTCTCTTGGTGATGGATGGAACAGCACACTGTGATTGGGAACTTCAGTTTCAGTGGCTTGGCCCATTCACAGGGTCCTGGCTGTTGGGGCATGATAGCATGCGCTCTTTATCTCTGCTATGCTCAATGGGCATTAGGAATTCATTTCCTTTTCTGTATGGGATGCCTGTGTTTTTGCTGCCTCAGAAAGTAAAGTCCTGGGAAGCAGCTAGGGAAGAGCTGAGACCCTGCTGTGTGAGAGGTCTCCCCCAGAGCCTTTTCTCTCCCAGTCCTGGTCTTTATCTGCCTGGGGGTAGTTCCACCAATGACTGATCTGAAAGCATCACATTCATTTATTTGTCACTGGCTGTGACAGGCAAGTTAATGCTAATGGATTCTTTTTTTAGCCTGTTGTCTGGGATGAGTTTCTCCCAAATGTCCTGAAATCTAAGGCATTAGGGGAATGTGTAACTTCCATGGCAGGGGAGGATTTAAAAGATAAATAGGGTTTTGTGTGCAAGGGTCTTACGTTTAGGTTAGGGGCAAGAGTGGCCAGTGCGGGGTGGATACTGAGCAAGCACAGTCTTCTTTTTAAGAAATCCATTCAGAGCTCTAAATTGCTGTTTCTGTTTCAATTATGTGACAATTTCAAGGGTTTAGAAAAATCTAATAAAATGGTCTTGATGATGCATTCTGGGGAGAGTGCTTCAGAAGATGCAGGAGAATAAATTCCTCAGGGGTCAAGAGATTCTCGGTCCAGCCACCTCGGGCCTTCTTTTGTCTGGGTTTTTACATTTTTATTGTTTTGAAGGGCAGGAAACGGTGTAGGAATGTATTCAGGGCTTCATCCATATCCTCTACTGAAATGAATTATTCTCTTTGGGCAATTGCAAATAGACGGGCCATTGCAATCTTTTTTTCTTTTTCTTTTTTTTTTTTTTAGCTGACATATTGTAAACGACTTTCAGAGCATGATTTGTGTGTGTAGTGCCGTTGAATAAAGCACCAAAGAGAAGCCACTGGAGGAGGGGAAGAGTGAGAAAGGAGGCCCTGTAAGAGTTTTTTCTTTTCTCCAGTCAAAGCTTTTGATAGTTTCCCAAAGAACAGAAGTTTACAATGGAAGCCGGCTTTTGGGCTGCCTATGGGAACAGAGTGCAGAAAGACGTAGTGTAGCAAAATGTGATGCTGAGTGACATTAATGAGGTGACCGCTCTGGTGAGAGGGAGGCAAGGACCCAGCCAAGTCGAAGTTCCCATGACTTACTCCTGGCTGAGTGTGTCTCCTTCATGCTTGCGTGGGCGCTGGGGGGAGAGAGAGAGAGACAGACAGACAGACAGACAGACAGACAGAGTGAGTGAGTGAGTGCAAGTAAATACGTGCCTGTGTATATTTTGTTCCCTATATCTTCTGATAAAAGTGGTTTTTTTTTTTTTTTTTTTTTTTTTTTTGCTGTACTGGGGCCTGAACCCAGGGCCTCGTGCTTGCATGCTTTGCAAGTGCTAGACCACTGAGCCGCACCCCTGGCCCATTTTTTTTTACTTTTTGAGCCAGAGTCTCACTAAATTACACAGACTGCATCTAGTTTCGAACTTGCAATCCTCCTGCCTCTGTCTCCCGAGCCGCTGGAATTACAGACGTGCGCCACCACGCCTGGCATCTTCTGATAAAAGTTTTAACATCAACCCTGTTAGGTATGCTACAGCGTCCTCTACCCTAGACTGGCCATGGCACATCATGTCCACTGTTTCCACTTGCTGCAAAGTCAAGTTTTAAACTAGGAGGTGTTTTGTTTTACTTTCTGGATACCGGCTGGAGTCAGGGTGGGAGGTGTGGGAGGCCAACATCACAGAGCTGGGCACTGTTGGCACACCAAAGTGAGAGTGTGAAGACTCCACATCCTCCTCTCTGGAATGGATTCCAGGGAGAGGGGAGGAGAAAACCTGTGGGCGTGCAGGGTTTTTTTTTTTTTTTTTGTACAACTGGGGGTTGAACCTAGCGCCTGGCGCACAGTATGCAAATATTCTACGGTGAGCTATACTCCCAGCCACCCCTGCTTTATTTCACATTTTTTAAAATTTTGAGACAAGATCTCACTAAGTTGCACAGGCTGCCTCTGGCCTCGAACTCAGGACCCTCTTGCCTCAGCTTCCCAAATTGCTGGGATTATAGGCATGCACCACAGCACCCAATTATTTTTTTTTCCTCTTCAAATCATCAAAAGGTGCTAGACTGCTAACACTTCGTATTGGTGGTATAAATGGACCATTGCAACAACAGCTTCTTAAATATTTTTGTGTCTTGGAGAGTATTCTATTTCCATGTCCCTCTTGTGCAAGAATTTCTAGTTCCTCTAGAAAAATGGCAATATTTTGGGTAGCTTACCTGGTACAGAAGTGAGAAACCTGGCTAATGCTGACTTCCTGGACAGGCGCTGGGGAGGCCCTGGTTGTGCTGGCAGCGTTTTTCAGAAGGAAGCTGGTCCCTCATCTGCTTCCTCATCATGGCTTTGGATCAGCATTCTACTGCGTGATAGGCAAGTGTTCGGAAAACTGCCGTGAGGTCTTAAGGAAAAAAGCTAGCTGGGCCTGGAGTGGGATGGGTAGAAAGTGTGCATTGGCTGATGCAGCCTGTTTTTAGGCCTTTCAACTTGGTTCCCTCTGGGGTAGCTCTCACCTATGGCATTTTTGTAGCTAGAGTCAAACAAAAAGATTTCAACTTACATAGATAATATGTAATAAAAAATCAACCAGTGGTTTTATCATCTCATCCTTCTGGGGAAAAAGGATCCAATTACGATATTGGAACCTAGGAAAAAATTGGGTTGTGAATCTCCGCAAGACTGCTACATGTATATGTTTCCTCTTCTGTTTTCAAAGCAGATAATTGGTTTTAGTGAGAACTTCTGACTTGATTAGGGGGCCCTTAGGAAATTAAAGTGTGTTTGAATTTCACAAGTATAATTTTAATTATACAAATTTTGCATTTTTCACTAGGGAGCCAGGTTCAGAACTTGTTTTCCTGTGGTAGCAGGGGTAGTAAAGCTGATTATGGTAGAATGCCTTACTCAGATCACTTTGGAAACAGAAATCCTTGGATCTGATCATGGTTTTCCCCAGCACTACACAATGTTCAGGTTAAGGTCTGTACACGTCCCATATCCTTGTTAGAAAGGGTTTTTCACTGGATTCACACAACTGTAGAGCAGGCCGACATCCTGGGGGTGGTGGTGAGAACCTCATTATGAATTTTTCTGCTGCACTTGCTGAAAGAATTCAATTAAAGTTCTTCTGAGCACAAGTCCTGCCTGGGCAGCTTATGTTGGGCACGCTGCCACGTTAGCATGTCGTGATTGCCTTGATGACCATGTCATCCTGTTTGCTCAAAGCCTGAGCGTCCTCAGCCTCAGCTCTCCTGGTTGCCCCTCTTCAGCATGACCCCAGTGGATTAGAGTCGGAGGTATCACCGAGACAGTCCCCTGAGCTCTTTCCCAGCTGTGCGGAGATGATGGAGTGAGGGTGGGTAGACCCTGCTGGGCCTCCCCAAAGAGCCTGATTGTGTTAGTGGGAAATGACCATGTTTTCAGGGCAAAAGCCCCCAAGTGTTAGAGAAGTGCTTTTTGGGTTGCAACTCAAGCATCCTTAGACATCTTCCCCTGGGCAAGGGCTGTGAAGAGCTGCCCAGAGATGATGACTCAGATCTTCTGAGCTCTTGTCTCAGATATTGACAGGAGAAATTGAATGGAACAGTTGTTCATGACAGAGAAATCATGGAGCCGGCTTGTGAATGACTCAGTGTCGTACAGGTTGGGGCCTGAGAGGATGGGAAAACAAAGCTCTGCATACAGGCTTGATGCCACCTCATCACCTCCCCTTGCATTTTAATCATGGACTTTATTATTTTTATTACTTCCTGTTGAACCCTATTTTCTGGGGTTGTCTTGAGGATTACTTAACATAATAAAGTGCTTAGAATGGTGTCTGGCATGTGGAAAGGGCTGTACATGTGTAAGTTACGGCATTGTTAGAAAGGTGCTACCCTGTGGCAAGTTTGGCTAACTGATGTCTCCTTGCCTGAATTATTGTTAAGTGCCGCAGACTGCTGCCTTACATATTTTTTCTTCCATAGTATTTGAGAAATGTGAAAGAATTTGTACGTGCACGTATATGAGTATATATGACTTAACACAGCACTATGGTGTAATTTGGATTCAGACAAGTACATGTACGGTGACAGACATAGTATTTTTTAGGGCACAAGTGTTGGCTTCAAAGGGACCTAGTTTGAAACTTGGTGCTACCATTAACTCTTTGACCTTAGGAAGATGTCTAAAACTTTCTGAGCGTCTGTTCTAACCTCAGTAAGGAAGGTATTAGAGTCGTGCAGGATAAATGAGAAGGCATCTGGTGTACAGTTGACACTTAGAAAGTGTGAATCCTTTGCCTCTGTAACCAGAAAAATACTTTCTAAAAACCGTCTTGAAAGTGGGAAAGTTACAAAATGTTCTGCCCTTAATGGTGATAAGACGATCAGAAATTAGTTAATAAGAGGGGGTATTGTTCTTAATCTACACACAAAAGGGCTCTCTTGGGGGCTTTATCAAGGGTAGGAAAATAATTTCAGTTACTCAGGCCCCTTAGATGGTTGGCTACAGCCTTTGAAGATGCTTTTGTGCCTTTGGCACTTGATAGAAACTAGAAGCCCTGGATGGTGAGAGGTTTGGAGAATGCGTGGAAGGGAGGACTAACTTTGGGGAGATGAAGGATCTCTGGCTGTGAGTGTGGACAGGTGAGAGGGGTGAGGGACACCATTGGGTTGGGATCAGAGTTACCTTTTTGTGGAACCTTCTGGTGCTGTGGGATATGGAACCTTAGGTTTTGATCTACAAACCTGTGAGCCCCATCCTGTGAGTGGGAATAAGCTTGGGTATAGCCGCAGGAAATGGGCAGTGCTCTGCCATTGGGAGATCCTGACCTTCAGACCTACTGTCAGAGTGAGAAAGCCCTCAGGTGCCTTTAGGGCATCCTCAGGGTATGGGGCCCCATCTCCCTGCCCCTTTCCCTGTAAGGCTCCTCCATTTGATGTCTGCGAGGTGGAATTTTTCAGGTGCTCCTGGGAATAGGGGACAAAATTATGATGACAAGTGGACCCGCGGCAGGCAGTGGGGTGTGTGTGAATGTTCGTGTGTGGAGGGTGGAAAGGGAAGGAGAATAGGGGTGGCCAGGAGGAGGGAAATAGCAGTAGATTACATTGACTAATTATAGGGAAAAAGCCATATTTGCTGCTCCATTAAGTGGTCGCTAGGCTATGCAGTAGTTTATTGTAATTAATGCAGAAATAGCAAATAAGTGTTGGGTTTGGAGTAGAGGGTCTCCAGGAGCCTCTCCCTCCTTCTGTTCTTTATGTTATTGCCCCCTTCAGTGTCTTTCAGGGGAGTATTGGCGCACACACTTTGGGGAAATTTTATACTGGTTTATTGGGACAAATTAGGAACATCTCTTGCCCGATCTCTTTCCTAGTCTTTTGTAGGGGCTTTTATGTTTTCTAAGGATGAAGGAGAAGAGACAAACCCATGCCATCATTGCTATTCTTGCCACAATCATTTTAATTTCAGCGCATGAAAATGGCAGGTTACACGTCCAAGTCCATCGAGTTATGGGCCGTGTGGAGTTGTGATTGCTTTCCTTGATGATTTCTTGTTCAAATCAGCAGTGCTCTTAATTTTCCAGATGAAGTAAAAAGAAAATTGGAGACTCCCCTCCCGCCCTGTGTCTCCTCATCCAAGATTTTCTGAGCATGACTCTGATTTGGAGGGTTAATATTAATTAGGAGCCGGGTTAGACCTCGCTTGCTTGATGAGGTGGTTTCAACTGTTGTGACAAATGTGGCTCCTTTCTGCATGTCCCTGCTTTTTTGTGAAAGTTTCTGGGTTTAGAAGCCAAAGGAATCAGTATGCAGAGAGACGGGGAGAGGAGGAGATGACTGCTGAAGAAGTGCTGCAGATTCTCCTGGATATGGAGGGAGGAACAAGGCCACAGACCAGGGACAGGGCTAGGCTCTGAGCCACCACCTTCCCAGCTGGCTGCTGCTGCTCTTTGCCTCAGTTTCCTTTTCTGTAAGTAGAGGTCATCTCTCCAGCTTCCCAAAAGAGGTATGATTCATTTCTGAGTTTCCAAATGGAGTGATGCTTGAATTTCTCTGAGGCAAGTCCCCTGAGCGTGCCAGGTAACAGGGAGGCGCCTCATTTTATGCTGAGGCTCAAGGTCCTTGCTTCCAAGCCTTACCTGTGCTGACTTGGTCTGTTAGGGGAGGGTGGCAGAGAACACAAGGATGGAGAGAGCCAGTGCGCTCCCCTGTACAGTGAGGGGAAAGGAGACCTGAAGAGGAGGTCACCTGTTCTCTTCAGGTAGAGTTGCATCAGGGGTCCTTCCTCTGGCCTGTGGTTTTGGGGTGGTTTTCTTTTGGCAGGGTGGTTTGTGGTTGGCGGGAGGATGGCTGACCATAGGTGTGAATGTTCCAGGAATGGCAGGAGAGACTTATTTCTGGCTCCTAATTCCACACTGATTAGTTCTATGTAACCCTGGGCATATTGCCTTGCAGCTTGATGCTTCGGTTTTCCCATCTATAGACCGAGGAAGCATGAGAGGCGAATGGTGGGGAAGCACCTGTCCTTAGGGATTAAGAGAATAGGCTTAGGAAGTAGGCACTCATAGGGCTTCTTTCTAGCCTCAGAATTTCTTAGCTGTAGGGCTAGGATGCAACTCAATGGAACGTGCTTGCCCAGGATGCATGCATGAGGCCCAGGGTTTGATTTCTGGCACTATAACAACAACAAGAGCAGCAGCAACAACAACAAACAAATAAAGAAAAGAAGAAAAAGAGGAAAGAAAAGGAAAAAAAGAAAAGAATTTCCTGGTTGTGTGATCCCGGGGAGTTCACTTTGCTAGTTTCTAGTTTCCCAATCTGTACAATGGGATGATGTAATACTGGAATCTACCATTCAGGATTGTTGTAAGGTTTCTATGAGGTATTGTTAGTCCAGTGCTTGGCATAATCCTGGGAGGTGATTAGCCTTTGTGTCCAGGGGCTGCTTTTACTGTTAACAGAAGCAGAGTGTGTGACGGAAGGTTTCTGAGACTTTAGCCAAGGTATAGACCAGATGGGACTACATCAAGAAAACGTTTCAGCTTTCTGATGTGGACAGAGCTTCCTATGGGAGGGAGATTTGTGGTCTGGGAGGCAAAGCCTGCTTGAGATGCATAGTCCAGAACTTAGATGAGGAAGGGCTTGGGACATTGACCAGGTGTGGCCGCCAGAGAGGGTCTCAGTGTTGCTTAGCTTGTCTGCCCTGGTAATAGAGGTTCTGGGCTAGGCAATTCTAAAGGCTGCAACTGCCCTGGTTCCTCTAGGCTTCCAGGGGATGGGACCAGGGGCTCTTTTTGCATGGCATCATAACCAGTTCACTGCAGGAGAAAGGGAGGAGGGAGAAGAGGAAGGAAGCCCTACTCCCAAGTGACATGGAGACACGTGGCAGCCAGTCTAGTACTGTCAACAGAACCTTGCTTAACTGAGGCAGAGCTGATACAGAATGTTCTTCAGTGTGCCTGGCAGGTAGAATTCTTCTTTTCATTGCTTTCTCTCTGACAGAGTCCTCCATGCTGGTGAGCTGGGGCCCATCTGAACTGGGGACAGGGTCATGTTCTCTGTGGCACTGCCGCGATGGTGCTGTGGACAGCGGCTCCCAGCAGCTGCACTCGGCTGCTGTTTCAGGGGCAGCCTGAGTGGTGCCGTAGGTGGGGCCAGCCCGAGCACTGGCATTTGTCACACTGTCACTGTCACTCCCAGGGACAATGGGAAGAGGAGTGCGGTGGAAGGCACTTGCATGGAGGAGGAGAAGGGGATATGTGCAAATAAGCACAGCACAGCTGCGCACAGTCAGCTTCTGGATCCGTGGCTCTGGGTTGGAGTCAACCAAACAGCGAGAAAATATTTAAATAAGTACAGTGTGGTAGTGGTAAACATGTAGAGACTTTTCTTGTCATAATTCCCTAAACAATACAGTATGTTGTTGTTGTTAGGTGCTGTCGAGTCAGTATCCGACTCATAGCGACCCTCATAGGGTTTTCAATGGCTGAGTGCTCTGGGATTGCCTTAGGAGTGGATTGCCAGGCCCTTCTCCCATTTTTGTGGTGCTGGGAATTGAACTCAGGGCCTCAGAGACTGCAGCATAGCGCTCTACCCACTGAGCTAAATCCCAGCCCAAACAATACAGTATAACAACTATTTATTCAGCATCTACTTTGTATTAGTTATGATGAGTAATCTAGAGATGCCTTACAACATATAGGAGAATATGCTTAGGTTATATGGAATTCCTGTGCCATTTTGTACAAGGGACTTTTGTGTTCTTGGATTTTGGCATCCATGGGAGTCCTGGAACTGATGTTTCTCCGATACTGAGGCCTGACTGTATCGGACAAACACAAAGTTGCCTGGGGTGCTTGTCAGCCCTGAAATCCTGCAGAATCAGACATTGGCCTGCCCTCCTGCTGCTCCCTGGCCAGCAGGGAAAGAAGGGAGGTGTATAAGCCAGGAATGGGGTGGAAGGAAGAGCGGTCATGGTAGAGGGGGTGCAGAGGAGGGAGTGGGAAGGGGAGGCCTCATAACATACCCTGGAGCTGCATCTTGAGAGAGGGGAGATCCTCTGAGGCCAGGGGACTTTGGGAGCAGTTAGGCAGCGTGGCTTTAGAGGAATGTGGCACATTGTTCCTATGGGCTAGAGTGTGACCTGCAGGGGAAGGTAGGGGGAAGACTGGTTTGCTCATTACGCAGCAAATGTTAGGTTTCTGTTCAGAGCCAGGCCCAAAGCTGGGAGTAGTGGTACAGCTGTGCTGAGGATGACCCAGTCTCTGCCCTTGTGGAGTTTGCATTTAGCAGGGACGCATTCACTAAACAACCGATTGCATGATTCATTATTGAAGCACAATGCTACAAAGACGTGTTGGGTGTTAGAATCATCATAACAGGGAAACTGTTTAGGCCTCGTGTGAGGGTTTGGGAGGGCTTCCTATAGAGAAGTACATTGAGGCTGAGCTTGAAGGGTGAATTGAGAGTGAACTTAGGGAGGGAAGGATTAGGGTACATTTCCCATGCTGAGGGAAGCTAGAGTGTCTGGGGTTCAGACAGCAAGAAGGTAGGAGGTGATCAGTGAGGTCAGGAGGTGGACAGAGGCTGGACTGGGGTTGGGGTTTCTTATCCTGAGAGGGTTAAGGGAGCCTGTTAAGAGCCTAAGAAGGGGCCAGAAATGATCAGTTTTGAGTTTTGAAAAGATCATTCTGACAGTCTGCATGGGAAATGCATGGGAAGCCCCAGGCACATTTGTTGGGAGGAAGTTGTTGCTGTGATCTGAGTGAAGAATGGTAGCCTAGCTGAGTTCTTGAGGGTGGAGATGCAGACCAGGAGGTGTCTGTCAGCTTGTGGTGCTGCTGTAGGCGTGTGCATGTTACTCTGATGCTAAAGCTGTGCCACTGGTATTTCAGATACCAGCAGAGCCACACATGGTGGACAGATTTCAGCTGAGCTTCCAGACTAAGATACACTAGGAAGAAGGACCTGGCAGCCCCCTCCTGAAACACTTAGCCATTGAAAACCCTATGAATAGCAGAGAAGCACTGTCAAATACAGTGCCGGGGAATGAGCCCCCCAGACTGGAAGGCATTCAAGAAATCACTGGGGGCCTCCTCAAAGTAGAGTCCACCTTAATAACGAATAGAGTAAAACCCCTGGGACCTCCATCTGTTGATGTGGCACAACTCAGAATGAGAAGAAACATAGTGGCTGCAACAATAGGCTCAAATGTAAAAAGATTGTGTGCATGGCATAGTGTTGGGTAGTATTTTATTCTGTTGTACATAGTGTGGCTGAGTCAGATCCGACTTGATGGCACCCAACAACAAGAAGTGAGGAAGTCATTGGTATGATCTGAATGAGGAAGGGTGGCAGCCTGACTGAGTTCTTGAGGGTGGAGTTGGAGAACAGGAGGTGGATTTGAGATACATTTGACAATTGGAGCAGTAGTGTGGTAGTTTGGTTGGCTGAGGAATAGGAAGTGCTAAAGGTGTGAGGCTAGTTTGGCTTGTTGTCTATGTGGGCAGAGCCACAGCTGCCTCCTCTGTGAGACTAGGAATGTTGGCACAGGAGGGAGACATGCCTGGCTTGGGGGTTGAATTTAACCCCTCAGCTGGACACATGCAAACTCTTAATGATGCAGCCCACTGGTAAAATTTTCTTTGAGCCTGCAATAGGTGCTTATTTATTTATAAGTTGTATACATATATACTTCTGTACCAGAGTAATCTATATCCAGTAAATCAAAGAATTTGACATAAGACAGCTTGAGAGCACTTGTGAAGCAGAGGCAGGAGGATTGCCAGTCTGAGGCCAGCCCAGGCTACATAGTGAGAATCTTGTCATAAGATAAGACAAAAAACAAA
Source organism: Pedetes capensis (assembly GCA_007922755.1). Classification (NCBI taxonomy): domain Eukaryota; kingdom Metazoa; phylum Chordata; class Mammalia; order Rodentia; family Pedetidae; genus Pedetes; species Pedetes capensis. Next base: position 55,348 of record VMDO01002817.1, read on the forward strand.
AGATTTTGTTGTTGTTGTTAGGTGCCATTGAGTCATGTCTGACTCATAATGACCCTCATAGGGTTTTCAACGGTTGACTCTTTCAGATTACCTCAGGAGTGGATTGCCACATCCTTTTCCCATTTCTGTGGTGCTGGGAATTGAACTTGGGACCTCAGAGACTGCAGAGCGGAGCTCTACCAACTGAGCTAAATCCTAGCCCAAAAGAAAAGATAGGATACGGAGGTTGGAACATAATAATAAAAAAAAGCTAAAGTCGACCTAGCGGAGAAGGGACAATGTGGGGAACGCAAAAGAAGGAGGGAAGGATCTAGCAAAAGGAGGAAATCCTGGGAGAGGAGAGAGGGGAGAGGAGGAACAAAGAGGAATGAGGAATGGGGGAGGGGGTGACCTCAAGGTAAACAGCCCAACTTTAATCATCCTGGAAAGAACTATAATAACACCAATAATACCAAAGAATGGTAATAATATAGATGGGCTAGAAAATTCATGTAATAGTACTGACAATGTGAAAAAGATAGTTCACTACAGAAAAAGTTCCAATCTTAAACACAATTGGGACCCAAGGATAGATAGCAAAATGTTACCATATAAAGACAAGTAAATGGAAGAGAAGTCTTTGGTAGTGGGGTGGGACGGGGGGAGGAAGTCCACAAGAGGGTAAGGGGGAACTTATCTGTATAATGTACAACAAAATGCGTATATGGAAATGTCACAATGAAATGCATGTTAGAATGAATCACATTAAGTTGTACATTAAAAATTTCCAATTGAAAAAAAAAAAGATAGGGTGAGAAAGACAGCTAAACCTAAATAAAAGCACTAGTTCTTTCCCTCCAATCCTGTTTTTGGGACCATCGGGAGAACCACTAAGGAGTTTGAGGCTAGGATTCTGCTTGGACCAGGCATACGTGGTCTTGTGGTCAGGGATGTGAGATTGCAGGTAGTATTCATCCCTCCAGAAGTGCTGGTGTCTGTATTGTACTAGGTATGGAAGGGCTCATTGGAGCCTGAAGCTTGCAAGTGTGTGCAATCCACTCCTGAGGTAATCTGAAAGAGTCAACCGTTGAAAACCCTATGAGGGTCATTATGAGTCAGACATGACTCAATGGCACCTAACAACAACAACAAAATCTTTTGTTTTTTGTCTTATCTTATGACAAGTGTGCTCATTCCACAGGACTGTGGGGCTGGACCTGCTTCCTTGTCTTCTGGGTGTCTGGCCAGAGGGTGGAGGGCCACACTCCCCTACACCAAACTGGATCTTTCATGTGAGGAATACAGAATCTGCTCTTGGGTCCTCTGCTACCTGCGTTGCCACTGCCCCCTGACTCTGAGCCCATTGTGGCCTCTCTTCCCTTTTGTCTCGTTGGTTGGTACTTTCCCTGCCAAGCTCTGAAGACTGTCCTAGGTCTGAACAGAACAGAGTGAGAGCTACGACCCCCTTTGTATCCCACACGTTCCTCTTAGTTTGCTGCTAGATATTGCTGCCGTCACTTTGTCCCTGGGTTCTTGGAGGCCGCCTTCATCCCAGCCTGCTTCCTCTAGCTCTTCCTTTGAGCACAGCCCACACGAGGATCCGGCCTTCCAGAGAGTGCTTTAAGAGCCTTGTTTCCAGTGTCCTGCATCTCAGTCTTTCCACAAATGAGCTGTGCTCCAGAGAGGCACACGAGCCGCTTTTACACGTGAGAGGTAAGCACCTCAAAGGGGAGTGGGTGGCCTCCGCCAGGCCTTCTGTGTAAAAAGAGTCTGCAGCAGAACAGCAGTCAGGCTGACAAATGCCACAGCTAGCTGGTGACAGTCCCACTCCGTAGGATAACTTGGAGAGAAATCGCAGCCAAACACAGACAAAAGGATTCCGAGGAACTGGAGGTGGAGAAGCCCGAGTGAGATAAAACAACTTCTATCCGCTTCGGGACGTTACGTGGAGTGAGGTGGAAGTGCCTGACTGAGGACACTGGCATTTAAAATTTGTCTGTGCTTTGACTTCCTTGCCTTTATTTCCCATGACATCAAAGCAGGGAGAGTAGTTGTTGTCACTCTCGGGTTCAGTTTCTGACCATGTTGGTGTACCCTTGCTTTATGACTTTGGGGTTTCGTGCCTTTGCTTGGGGTGATGGGTTCACTTCAAACCAAAAATAAAGTGTCTTGCTGTCTTTTAATCATAAGAGGAAACTCAGAAACACCCATAAAGGACTTGGAAAGGCCTTAGAAAGCAGGCTGGCAGTCCAATGTTGCATTTTCCAAGGATTCTGGGATATCAGGAGTCTGGAAGTTTCTATGTGTTGGCCTTGCTGCCACTCTTCTGGGGGGACATCCAGAAGGCTGTTTGGTCCTGCACTCAGAGACAGGGGAGGCCTAAAGAATTCCTACCCCATGCTGCATAATCAATCTGATACTAAAATTGGTGCCCGCCTCGAGAGCCGTAATTCTTGCTGAGACGATAAAGAAGCGTGTGTGTGGCTGGCTTGTCTCTCAGGACTGTGGGATGTTGCTTTATGTCAGATAAGTGTCCAGGTCTCAAAATCGATTTTGTATGACAGCATCTACCCGTTTCCCTGCTTCCTCTCTCCCCTCTTCTGATTTTGAGCGGTAGGAGTAAGTAGAAGGTGGATCGAGGGAAATATTGTAGCTTATCTTTTGGGTTTGTGTAAATCTCTGTCATGAAGGAAGACGTTCCTTGGGAATCCTTCAGAAGGTTTTATAATTGAGTCTTTTACCTTGGTGACAAGGCATTACTCACTTTCTCTAAAGCGTCTCTTTTATGGTGGGGGTGGAGGGGCAAGACTTTTTCCCCCCCCAGGGGAATATGTCTGTGGAAGGGACTCAGTGTTCAGAGCAGTTGGGTGGCCAGCTAACAACCTTAATAATTAAGGAGGCATCTGGGTCCCTCAGCACATGGCTGTCCTGGCCAGGATGATTCTTCTTTGAAAAGAACATGTTCACCTTTAACTGCAAACGGCTGTGACTGGGAGTTGTATTTAATTTTAAATTGCCCATGTCCAGCAACCCTCTGTTACTCTTTAAAAAATAAAATGTTTTTAATTTTCCTGCAGCTGTGTTCTCGGTGTGGGGCTGGCCTTTTTTTTTTTTTTTTTTTTTTTGAGGAGGGGCTTGTGTGCCCCTCTTCCCTCTTCCCTTCTTTTCCCTTTCAGACTCACCAGGAATTCTAGAAAGCATGATTTGGCTAGGGTTGGAATCCCCTCCCTTAAACTCTCTGTAGTGAGTGGTTGGGAAGTTTATAAGCAGAGGCCCACACGGGCTTAGTCTGTAATGTCAGCCCCTGGGGCTGAAGTGCTTCCTTTGTGGGCAGATCCCAGAAGTCAGCTTGTATGGCAGACCCTTTAAAGAGTCCATAACTTTTCTCCCCACGCCCCCTGCCCCCTGTCGGGTTCTAATCAGAAACAGGTTTTAGGCTCCTGATCCATTATAGATGTGTTTGAGATGAATGCCAAACCTGAAGCCAGTTAAAGAGCATGTGAAAACATATTTAGATACAAAAGGAAGAAAGAGAAAGGGGAAAGAAATAGCTTCCTCCAAATCCCCTAAACCAGAAACAGCCCTGAAAAGATAACACACAATGCAGAAACTTAGTTTGGGCCCTGAAAAGGCATGGGAAGAGAACATTTGGCTCCAGTGCCAGCAGATTCGGTGCTCAGCGTGGGAGGAACTGCCCAGTGAAGGATAGCGAAAGGGCCAAGGACACAGTGCCCTTCCTGGAAGCTCCGTCTTCAGGGGGTGCCTCCCCAGAGACTAGGACCGTTGTGTCCCAGACTCCCAGTGGAGGGTGGCAGGTGGATGGCCATCCACGGGGAGCATTCATGGTGTGCCCAGCATGACTACATATCTTAACCCAGAGACCCCTGGGTTAGGAACTCTGCATGGCTCTGTATTTGTAAACAGTCTTTAAAGGGACCCAGTGCCAACAAAAATAGCCAACTTCAGGTGAATGGAGTGTTAGAGGACCATGTTCTCAACAGGAAAGCCCATTGCTCTGATTCTCTGAATCAGCACAGCCTGTTTTCTTTTCTTTTTTTAATTTTGAAAAGGGGCCCGCCGAGTACAGCAGTGTCCAAGCATTAGTTTCTTTTCATCCCTGTTGAATTTTTTCCCTTCTTTACTGTAAGAGTCATCTGTGTTGGCCAAGCCGGGCCCTCCACCCGCCTGGTTGTCTGGGTGACGCCTGGCTGCAGTTTCGAAGGTGGCCCTCAGCTGTCCTTGGGGCTCCAGCCTGTTTGCCTCCACCCACTCCAACGTGTGCAGTGCAGCTGCTGGCCCACAACCCGGTCCAGCTGATGCCTCTCCCTCCAAACAAAAAAACAGACCTGGGGCTCTATGTATGTATTTTAGAGAGGTGTGCATGTTTTTATCTTGACAAGTTTGTTTCCTATAGCTGTGTAGTCACAGCCTGCCTTTAAATCTGTAAAAAAAAAAAAAAATCTCTCTCTATATATAGATAGATAGATATTTTAAGTGATTGGAGTAAGTAGGAGGAGATGGAGAAGTGGGGTTTGCCGCTATTATGTCTAAAACATTCTAATCCCATTTTATTTTAAAAAGCATATTGTTAAAAAACTGTAAGATTTTGAGGAGAAAGTTTTTTAAGTTGATGGGATTCCTTTCTCCTGGTGTAGCTTTTTTTTGTGTGTGTGGGGGGGGCCGTGTCACCATGTTGATAAGCAGCTTGGAGCCTAATGATAATATCCTCCCCACTGGGATGGAGGGCATGTTACCCTCCTACCCCAAATCAGCCTCAGTCCAATTTGCTGATGGGGCGGAAAGAGAAGTGACATTGGCCAAAGGTTTCCCCTGTGCTCTCAGTCAGCTGGGATTAAAACTCCTTTTGCCTCAGAAAGGCAAATTGATAACAATGTGTTGAGGCTAAGGAGGTCAGTAGTGATCCGTTTTCTGATTTACTCTTTCTTCATGCTCTTTCTGGAAGCCTTGTAGGAGGAAGGGGAGAAGTTGACTGTGTCTAATTTGGCTTTAGTTTTTCAGAAATTTCTTTTCAACTTTTGAAAAAATGACATCCCTCTGCTCAGATAAGGATGCAGCGGCATGGTGGGTGAGCGTGGAGGAGAGGGGCGCTCAAGGGCTTGGTGCATGCGCAACTTTCAAGGTGAGATAGCAGCAGGCTGTCAAAAGTAGCCAGAATATCAAGCCAGGGAGAAAGTTCAAGGTTACTTATGTTTTCCCTCCTCCTGGGAAGAGAGGTTTTCTTTTTTTTTTTTCTTTTGCCATTTTCTTTCAACTGCTTAGAGTAAATAGATTAGCCACCTGGCAAAAACCAAATCAACCAGACACATACAGGGGAGCTTCACTGTGAGCTGGGACAAAGTGCTTGTAGGAGGCTGGTTTGCATTGCTACATTCTCACCTAAAACTGCCTGAACTCTGCTTCTCCTGGTACTCACAAAATCAGAGAGGAAAAAAGAAATTGCTGGTGGTTGGGGCTCTTTTCAGGGAGGTTAGGAGGAAATATGCGGAGCTGTGTGTTAATAGCAGCCTTGGAATAAAGTTTATGGGAGCCCTAGGCACCCACAGTGTGTCTGGGAAGCTTTCATGTTCTTACTAGCTGTTTTGAATTCTGTTGTCTAGAACTGGGTGTTTAAAAGCAGTTATAAGAACATTTCCCCAAAGAGGTATGCTTGAGAATTTCCATGTCACTGGAAACCCTGTATTCCCAGCAAGCATCATTATATTTTTATAAATGTTTTCTTTTCTCATTGCCCATCTTTGGCAAAGGCTCTAAGCACTTTCTATCATGCAGTTCTGATTTCTTGAGCAGGTGTTTGGGTGGGCAAATGTTATATTTTTAAAAACATTCTGAGGAATATTCCTTGTCATGTGAATTAATACCTTCTCATCCTACATGGATAGGATGAGGCCCCTATCTGCTTTGTATCCCCATCTTTCTGATGAGGGCAAGAGAAGGGTCGCGCTGTTCAGATTAGCCTGCTTGAGCGCTTGTTTTTTCCTTTCTTTTATTCCCCCTGCCTTGCCCCCCCTCCCCACCGCTTTTTCCCCTTCCTTTTGGTTGATGCCCAATTCCTTGTCTTGTCTCTGGGATTTTGAGAGAATAATTTCATGTGGGCCAACAGCATAGATAGCTGTAGCTTTACTTGTTTTGTTTTGTTTTTTGACATTTAAGGAAACAATTTGCAAATGCTTTTTAAATTTTCAGATGAAGCATACATTTTCAGTGTTTTTGGTGGGAAAACTCTGAAAGTGCTCTGTGGAGATTTTCATTTCAAGCTTTAGTCTCTCCTGGAAGCTGCGTGTCCTTGCATTTTCCTCGAGGGTCCTAATAAGAACTGCTGGTCTAAATCAGTTTCTCAGAATCATTGATTCACTAATTGCTCATAAGTAAGTCCTGGCTTCCCCCTCCTGCTGAGAGCACTTTTGTTTTCTGTTCTTCTGCGAGGAGTTGGACAGATTTCTGGAGTGTTTAAGAGGTAACCAATAAAAGAATTTGGCGTGCCACTGTTGCTAATTATGCTTTTTGGAGGTGACCATGTCACCGGTATCCGGGCTCTGTAAACAAGGGGGCTGCCATGCTGGTGACCTTTCCAGCCTAAAACTGCAGGACCCAAGGTCGCTGGTCTGATGGAGAGTGTATTTCCCAGCCCTCTGTGGGCCTCAACTTAATTTGTTCCTTTCCTAAGGCAAAGTGACCTCCCAGTAAACCTAACCCCCCTTTAAGTGAACAAGCAGAGTGGGGAAAGGTGTGTTCTGGTGGAGCGGGCAGTGTGGGAGAGGCACCAGCAATGCTTGTTAAAATGCCGATGTGGGGTTAGGCTTCTTGAAGTGTGGTCTGCAGGTTAGGACATGAGGCCCCGAGAATAGGGCCCATCAGGACAAAGCAGAGGCCACTCGGGTGGGGGGATGGCCTAAAGAGAAATGGCTCCATGGCAGAGGTTTTCAAAGCGACGTTTCTGTTGTTGTCAGACATGAAAAAAAGCATCCCTTTCTCTCCATATTCATGGTCTCTGTTGTTAGGTGCCCTGTTGTCAGGTCCGACTCCTAACGACCGTCATAAGAGTTTTCAATGGCTGCTTGTTTCAGGATTGCTTTGGGAGTGCATTGCCATGTCCTTCTCCATTTAAGTACACTGCAAATAAATGGTCTTGCAAAGCTCTTTTCTTTCCTTTCTTTCTTTTTCTGCTAAACTCCTATTTTATAAGACTGTACCTATTTGAGTGTCTCACACGGAGCCCAGTGACACCTCTTGGAAGTGTTACTGTGGAAAGTGGTGCAGCCCAGAGAAAAGGAAGCACAGAACTGCTTCTGGAATGGGGAGCACCCAACCCAGCTGGGCCACCCTGTGCCCAGGAAGCCCTGCTATGCCTGTGTTTGGGACTCAGGGGGTCTGCTGACCTCTTTGCCCTTTCTGTAGTTCCTTCTGGGCTAACCTCAGGTAGGGGGCCAGGGGGACAGCGGTTGTTCAGGTCTCTTTGCTGATGAAGAACTGCCAGGGTATGTGGTCCTAACTCACTTTCTCAATCTCAGTTCTTGGTTATTGGTTTGTGTTGGGGATTGGTGTTCTGGTTTGCTTTGAGTGTCCAAACACAGGTGGGAACTGGGGCTTTTGCTCGGTTAGGAGGCTCGTAGAATTTAACTTTTCTTTTTGCTCTTTATTTTTGTTTCTCTGTGGTACTTGGCTAAATCCAGGGCCTTGCATACATACTTTTGCAGGTGCTCTACCACTGCGCTGCACCCCCAGCCCTTTTATTTCGAGTCAGGATCTTGCTAACTTGCACACGCTACTTCTGGTCTCCCACTTGAGATCATCCTGCCTCCACCTCCTGAGTTGCTGGGATTACAGGTGCCTGCCACTGCACCTGGCTCAGCCTTTCTCTTCTTGATAGGGGCAGCAGAACACCCTATTCTTGCCTCATTGAAGCCTTTGTAGCAGTATGCATAGGTGGCCTGGTTCATCCCTTCCTTGTGGAGGTGATCAGCAGTCAAATGGGCTCCTTTGCAGCTTGGCCTAGAAGAGAGGTAGGGTGTGTGTTCCACCAGACTGCAAATGGATTCAGAGGTCTGCACGCACACCTGACCATGCTGTGATGTCAGGAGGGCAGGCTGTGCTGGGACCACCTTCCTAAGGGCCCTACGGGCAAGGCGGGGGGTCAGGTTATTTTCATAGAGTGTGGAAGTGCAGCCTGGGGCCAGTACCAGGAGCAGTAGGAGGATCCCTGGGTAGATTTTGCCCTTCCCCCTCCTTTATTCTCTGTTCCTGGCTGTGGTGTGTTTAGGAGAAAGTGTGGTATGGTAGAGCCTGTTCTTTGGAGACAGTTTTGGGACTGCATCCTGGCTGTGTGTGCTGGTCAAGTTACATAACCTCTCTGAGCCTCATGTCTGTCATCTATAAAATGAGGATAATAAGACTTGCCTGGCGGCTGTAGAAAGCACTGTGGCATTCTTTAGAGCACCCGGCACAATGCCTGGCATCCAGCAGGTGCTTAGTCAGCGTTGATTGTTCAGCAGTCTGGATCTAGCTGCTGTCACTGGGACAGGGAGGAGATTGTGCAGTTACCAAACCTTTACTGGTCTATTACCTTTGTTCATTTGGGCTGGGAGGCCACAGTGTGCTGTTTAGGCTTCCAGCCTTGGAAGGTTCGTGGTGTCCTCCTCTTCCCTCTGTAGAATCGCCCCAGTCCCCTCAGTTTCTCCGGAATTGAGGATTGACCTAAGAGTCATAGCTTCTCCTGGGTCACTGTCTTTTGCTCGGCCCTGTACCAGAGCTATGGGCACCAGATGCCCAGAGCTGTTGGCACCAGTTGGTGCAGACCCTCTGCTCTCTGAGGTTAGATCTGTGTCCAGACTACAGATTCTGCTGGTGGGATTTCTGACGTCTTCTTGATGGGGTGGGAGGAGGTGGGGAAAAGGAACAGAGGCTGTGGGAAGATTGTGTGTGTTAATGTTTAATTACCTTCGGTGCTTTGGCCCAAGTTTTCCCAGACTTGGCACTGTTGGCATTTTGGGCCAGATAATCCTTTGTGTGTGGTGGTGATGGGACTGTGCTGGGCTGCATACTGTAGTATGCTCAGCAGCATCCCTGGCCTCTGTCTGCTAGACACCAATAGCAATCTCCCCCTGCTGAGATAACTAGCAGTGTCTCCTTGGGCCATAGTTTCCCCTCATTGAGAATCACTGGTGTAGCCCCACAAGTGGCTTCTGCTGAAGAGAGGACAGGTTTGCATGTATCCTGAGGTTCTGTGCTGCATAGGTTGGAACTCAGTGACATATTCCTGGAATCCAGGAGCAGGAAGGTGCCTGGAAACGTCACCTGGTCCAGGCCCCAGGTCCCTCAGTGACCCACCGAGTGTTCTGGCTTTGATGTCTCTCTCTTGAACAGCCTTCTCTGATGGTTAAGTGACAGGGCAGAGAAGAGACATTTTCCTGAGGCCGCCATCTCTGCGGAGCCTTTCAGAGCGGGAGGCTCTTTTAGCAGAGTGATCGTATGCAAGGCCTCTGGATGGTCCCATTTTGGGTGCCCAGGAGTTTGGTTACAAGCTCATGAGTTTGATCTTGTTCTTGACACGCACACATTTGTCACTCAGAGGAACTTGCTCTTCTGCATGGACTGAATGGATTTTTATTTGAAGTGGATTCATGGAAAAAAAAAAAAAAAAGGAAAAAAAGTTTTGCTTGCCAGGACTCTGCTGTCCTCTTTTCCCTGTTCTTCCTCTCTGTCGCCTGTCAGATGAGCCTTGAAGGAGCTTTCTGGTGGGGTTGGCTGGCCAGGGATTTTCCTAGGCCTTGATTGAAGGTAAATTATCCAATGAAAGTTGAATGTTGCTGCTATGCTTGTAAAAAAGTCAGTTGTGTGCCATGAAATCCATCACAGCTCCCCTGGCTTGAAGGAGGAGGGCCGTGAAATACTCAGTGATGTTTGTTTCGTTCCTGGTGACTTGGCTCCCTTGCTGTGGGAATGCAGCCCATCTGCGCAGCGTACCACGAGCCCGTTCGCTAGCTTTTGGTAAGCAAGTGAGCAAGAAGCAAGAAGCACACGAGTCGGATCCATGGGAAGCGCAGAGACAGCAAGTTGCCATGCAGTAGTTTTAGATGTTGAACTTGGGGGAGCCGATGACTGTCAGGGCTGGGAGTGGGACCGTGTTGTTCTGGTGATTTTGTCTCTCTCTCTCTTTTCTTTTTTTTTCTTTTTTTTTTAAGAATAAAAGACTTGTCCTGCTGGAGTGGGTGTGGGGAGTCTGGGCCTGGAAAGGCTGGCTAGTTCAGTGGTTGAAAGCACAGGTACAGGGAGTAGACTACCCAGCTAGGCGGTACGTGGGCCAGGTATTTAACCTCTCTGTGCCTCAGTTTTCTCATCTGTAAAATGGGGGTGAGAATAATAGTACCCTCTTTGGGGTGGTTATGAGGAGTTAATGGAATTTAAGGGTTGAACTTGAGGCCTGGCAGGGGATAGCGAAGTCACTCTTAGTTTATTGTTACTGGTATCGGTATGATGGTGGTGTTGAGACTTTACTGTCCCCTTCCCTGGGCATGTTGAAAGTGGAGTCTCCTTGGGGGACCCAGGAATCTATGTTGAACGTCTGTGATGGCACTGATGCGTGAGGTTTGCAGATGACTTAGTACTCCTCAATGGCAGCATTTTTCAGATTCTCTCCGAATGGGGCCCCTCATTTCATCACAAGGAGCGGTGTCTTTCTTCTCCTTCAGCTACCTGTGAAACAGTTTTGCCCATTCTGGGTCCTGATTTGGGTCTTGGATAGTGTGCTAGGTGTAGGTGGCTGCAAATCGTTCATCACTGCCTTGGGTCAGTCCTGACTACAGTGGACTGGGGCATTACCAGGTGAGGGAGGAATGTCTCCTGTGGCCGGTGTTGCATCTCTGTCCCTGTTCCCTGCTGAGCCAGCATCCTACACCCAGCTCCCGCTTTGTGGGCAGAACCTTGGGCCTGCTTTGCAGGTTGTGCCGTTTCAGCGGATAACTGGTATGTGTGTGCACGCGTGCAAAAGAAAACATCAAAATGTTTGGGGAGTGTTTTAGGAAAATAGCGAGGAGCAGATTGCCAAGATTCGCTTATATGTTTCTTTTTCTTTCCTTTTTGCTGTGTACGTGTGTGATCAGCATCCCCGAGTGTTCTGAAATACAGCTTTGGCTTTTCTTACCCCAACTGTTCTTTCTTACAGTGGAGCGGATACAATTCAGCACCAATAATACTGAGCAATAAATAACCCAGAGAAGATGAATAGCCTTGTGTGGTGGTAAATTAAAGTTGATTTATTGCACATAATATATACAGGTGCTCCTAATGTAATTAAGCAGCGAGGCTTTTAATGCTGCAGAATCTGAAAGAAGACCCAAGAAAATTGGGTCTTAATAAGGCTTATTGAAATAACAGCTAAACATGCTGCTTAGTACTATTAGGGGATGCTGAAAGATGGATCTGCTTCGCTGCTGCTTCTCATGTGCGGAGTGACACACCTGACCCCATTGTCAGTGGGGCTGCAGTTGGCTTGTTTTCTCTGCAGTGGGACTAGATTGCATTGAGCTTTCCGTGCCCTCTGTCTTGTCCCGGTCAGGTGGCTGTCTGGTGAGACTCTTTCCAAGTGCAGGGCAAGGGAGCTGAGGTGTGTGGGACTCAGCCCCTGGCCTCATTAGCACCCCATTCTAACTAACCAGCCCAGGTGAGAGGGGATTGGCTTATGGAGTAAACTTACTGGTTGAGCCCCTACTGTGGGCCAAGCATGGTGCTAGAGATGGGGAAACAAGGATGAAAACCCCATCCTTAAGGGGGGCTAGCAAGCAAGGCCATGGGTGTGCTAGGGCATGACTGCAGAGAGACCAATGGGGAGTGTCAGTCAGGTAGAGCGGAGAATAGAGGAGGGGAGGCGGCCAGGGGAACGGGACACCTTGAAGAACAACCAAGAGTCTGGTGCATTGGAAGCTGGGAAAGCCTTGGGGAAACATGACAGAACAGAGCAGGGGGACGGTGGCCTGGGGAAAGGTGTGGGGAGACAGGAGGGTGGACAGGTAGTATGGGGCAACAGCAGGAAAGGTTTTGCATTTCAAGCTGAAGACACGAGACTTGGTTGGAAATCATGGAATCATGGAGGCAGGTAAGCGGGGGCAGGATTGAATGTACTCTTAAGAACAAAAGCACTTTGCAGCCTTGTGGGTCTTGGCTTGAGAGAGACCAGGGCTTGGACAAGAGCAGGGCAAAGTATGGAAGGCAGGGGGATTGAGAGTTACAATCCCCATTTGCCTCAGACCTGGCAACTCCAGGGGTTTGGGCGGGATACCTGGTGGGAGGGTGGATTAAGGCCGCTGTTGTTGTTAGGTGCCCTGAGTTGGGTCTGACTCATAGTGACACTATGTCTTACAGAATGAAACTCCCCAACCCTGTGCCATGTCTGACACTATTGTCAGTGCTTCTCTGTTATTCATAGGGTTTTCAATAGTGGATTGTTTTGGGAGTGGACTGCCAAGTCTTTCTCCCTGGATTTCAGCACCTGGTATTCCCAGGCAGTCTCTTCCATCCAAGGACTTAACCAGGCTGACACTGCTTAGCTTCCGAGATCAGGTGGGATTATATGCCAGGGTGCTATGGCTGTAGGGAAAGGATTAGGGCTAGTACTGGTGTAAGAATTGCTCTGCGGTGCTTGTTAGAAATGGAGGTAGGGGATCTGGGCATAGTGGCACACACCTTTAGTCTGACCCCCTCCAAAATGGAGGAGGGATCTTCTGTTTTTGGAATGCCCAGGTATCTGTGACTATCACCAGTTTCCTACAGGATGCCGAAGCCTGTGGACCTTTGTCGCCCATGGAGAGATGACTCTAAGTTCCTGTGGAAGTAAATAGATTATTCCACAAAGTCAAAGAAGAAGGAGCTGGTTTGGGGAAAGGAAAAGTGAAAGTGTTCCTATAACCTTTCTGTGAGTTGCATTAGGAACTTAAGATGTGGGGTGCTGAAAGAAGTATCAGTGTACAGCTGCCCTTCAAAAAATGGACCTGCCCTTACAGAGGCATACTCCATTTTAAGAAAACACACTAGACGAATACCCAGACCATTGGAACAAGATAAGTCCAGGTGGGAATACTTCCTAGTACCAAAGGTTTCAGAATAAAGTCCTTTTCAGTAATGTACTGATCTTTTGACACCCCCTGATCCCGGAGATATTGTTTCCTTGTAGAAGTTCACTGTTGCAAAACTAGGAATGTTTGAAGAACTCATTGTTTATGATCAATAAGGTTCAGTTCAGCTTGGGGCTCAGTTGGTAGAGTGTTACTCTGAGGCCCTGGGTTCAATCCCCAGCATTGTAAAAATGGGAGAAGGACCTGGGAGCCCATTCCCAAAACAGTTCCAAAACAATCAGCCATCAAACACCCTATGAATAGCACAGAAGCACTGACATAGTGCTGGGCATGGCACAGTGTCAGGGAGTGTTTTGTTCTGTTGTACATAGGGTCACTATGAGTAGGACCTGACTCCACAGCACCTAACAACAACAACAACAGCAACAACAACAATGGTTAAAAACCAAAGCCAGTCTCCTTGGTCCGTGGTATAGAATGCCTGTGGTTTTCAGATCCACTCTTAGGTGAATCTGGAGGCTGAGGCTGCATGCCTGGGAGCGACAGACAGGGCCCTCCCTCTGGAAGGGCCGTCACATTACATGTCCTGCTTTGTGCTTAGAGTAGGAATCCATGAGAAGCGTGTGTAGCTCTCTTTGCAGCTGGCGAGGTGGGAGGCCTCAGCTCTATGAGGCTGCTGGGCACGGAGAGCAGGCAGGTGGTGGGTCCCTCCCGTGCTGCCTCAAGATGGGAGTAGCATTTGGCTATGCCTTGCTGTTGGTGGGTTATTTGCCAAATTAAAAAAGGGCTCATGTATCAAATCATAATTTTTTTCCTGGATATATAGTACATCCCTTAAATACATAATTGTGGCTTTTATTATTATTTTTTAAGGAACATGGCCTGTTAGATGTTGGCGATGGACAGGTGACATGTGTTTACTTTTTCTGGGACCTATTCAGAGAACCTGAAAAAGATCGCGGTGTCACCTCCAAGGGTATCTGTGCCTCTCTGTGGTTCTGTCTCTCCAGGGTGTGGGATTTGGGGTCGGGTGTTGACCCTGCCAATGATCCTGGAAGGCTTGCGGATGTGGACTTGTTTATTTTCGATGGATAGAATGAATCCTAAACATGGGAGTATCCAGCTCCAGCCAGCAACAAATCCAGTATGCGTTTGACCTTTTTATTCTGGCGAGTGGAGTGGGGAGTGAGCCCGCGCCTCCCGTATCCTCAGTCTTGCCTCTTTGTTTGCTCACTACAGCACTTCAGTGGGTGCCTGTTGAGCATCTGGCTTTGATTCTCTAGTGCTGGCAGGTGTGGGGACAGGCACCTCTGGGGCCGTGGCAGATGAGCAAGTGGAGGGTGGAGCTGCTGGGGGGGGGGGTTGTGATGGGAGGTGTCCTCAGACAGCCCTGAACTGCTGCTGGGCCTTCTGAGTGTGTCACGCAGAGATCAGCCACCATGAGGAAGGTGACAGGTAGATCCAGTTGTCCAGTAGTTGCTGGTTAATTCCCCAGGATACTGCCAGCTGCAGGACCTATGTGGCCCTGTCCTCTTCCCCTGCCCCTCTCACACCCTTCAGGATGAGTCTTCTCATCTTTGAACTGTCCTGCCACAGCCACAAGTCAGTTGATCCCTCCTTTTCACTCCCAAAGGACTTGGCAACTTGGTTAACAAGGAAGCGTTTGTTAGTTCCTTTCTTCATTCATTATGCATGCAGCTAGTGGTAATTAGCATTTAGAAATGTGGTTTCTGGGGGTAGTTGGGTTGTGCTCATTCACTGAACAAACATTTGTTGATCCCTTGCTTTGGGCTGGGTGCAGGGCTTGGCTCCAGGGTGACAGAGATGAAGACAGGGCCTCCTGTGCCTTTGCAGTCTGTTTGGGAAGGGATAGGTGCGGAATCAACAGGTGAAAGCTGCTGAAGGTGTTAACAGGACCATTGAGGGGGAGTTGGTATTGGGGAGAGCTGGGGAGAGCTTCATAAAAGTGGTGACATTGGACTTGGGCCTTAGGGAGTGAATAGGAAAGAATTGGGGTGGGGTGGGATGGGGAAAAGTGCTTGGCCTCCACGGTAGACAACATTCTGTGGTTTTGTTCCTCTTATTGGGTGGTTGAGGGGAGGGGCTTCCTGTCCCCTGCCCTGCTTCCCTCCCCTGTCACTCAGGAGAATGAATACATCTACCTAGCATCTGGTGGCTCCATCGCCCTGCTTGCTGGGGGCTTATTGTCAGCAATGAAGGGAGATGGAAGTGTCCTGAGGAGGGGGCAAGCTGGGCAGAGAGAACAAGTATAAAAGCCCAGGGCAGAGCAGAGGTGAATCGGGTCATAGCCACAGAACGAGTGTTTCCACTAATAAGAACCCACTTGCTGGCACGTCAACTAAAAGTTTCTCAACTTTGGGGAGATTTTTTTTTTTTTCCCTTTGCTTTTACTGATAGGGTGGTTTGACAGGGGGCACTTGGAGAGGTAGGCTGAGGTGGTATTCAGGTGGTGGGCTGTGTGGGGCTGGCTCTCTCTGGCTTGTAAACCCCATTTTTCTTTGTTCTAGCCAATGTTTTATTACTGATATGAATCGCTGAGGGGCTCGGAGGGAGAGAGGAAAAGGTTTCTGTATAAACAGCTGTCTTGCTGATTCAATCTACAAAGTGGATTTTATAGCTAAAGTATTTGTTCTTGCTTTAAAATGCCAAAACAGCACCGTCATTTCCTCGGCTAAAAGAAGGGACTTTGAGAATATGGGGGCCTTCTCCTCTCATTGCAAACCTTTGTTGGGAGGAGAGGAGGAAGGAATTTCAAAGAACTTTCTTTGAACCAGTCCTTTCTAAAATAATTTCATGCTCTGCGGAGAATTCTTTTTTTAAAAAAAAGAAAAAAAAACAAAGTTTGAGTTACCAGTTCATGCAACCTTCCTCTTGTTTATTCTACCATATGTTCTGGTTAAAAAAATCCTAATCTTCTTTGGTCATCACAGCTGACTACCTGCTTAATGTTTGCATGTAGATATTTCATTTCTTTTTTTATGCAAGATTTCATCATTGCATGATCTGAGATAGTTGGTTGCCCTGAGATTATTAATAAATTGAGATGGTTAATGGTGTATGACTCAGAACATATATTTAAAAATAAGTCGGAATAGAAATAGGTCTTTTACAAAATTAATTTTTTGTTAGGCTTCTCTCTTGAGCCTTTTTGTTTGAAGCCAGCTTGCTTTGTAGTGTTCATATATGCCCGATTGCAATTAACATAAATTACTTTTAAATACCAGTTAGTAGCTGTGGAGAGAGGCCAGGGCTGTGGCTGCTTCTGGAGGGTTAAGAGGCTTGGTCATTGTCTGGGTTTTTATCTCACTGTACATCAAATTCTCTTCCCTTAGAGGGTGGCAGATCATGTCAAAGATTGCCCGATTTGATGGTAAGGAGAAGGAGTAAGGCTTTGCTCTGAGTATTAGGATATTTTCTTACCCAGGAAGAATTGATAATCATAAAATATTTGCTTGTTTAGAAGTTAGTTATATTAGATGCAATGTGGCACTCTGGATTGGATCCTGGATCAGAGAAAGGCCGTCCTTGGAAAAAGTAGTGAAATCCAAATCAGCTCAGTTAGTAGCTCAGTTAGCAGCATTGAGCCAATGTTAATTTCTTAGTATGATTGGTGTTCCATGCTTATGGAAGATCTGAACATTAGGGGAAGCTTTGCATTTCTTTCATCATCCCCAATTTTTTTCAGGAGAAAAAGAAAATTCTTATAGTATGTCTGGGGTATTCCTTTTGACTTGGTTGAGATGCTATTTGGTTGGCACACATTCAAAATGACCTGCTTGTAGGGCATGCAGATTATTCCATGGCTGTTTTGGAGCTTGAAAATGTATTACGTGAGGGGACCCAGGGAATCCATCAGTATTAATGTTGTTGTTTGTTGTTGTTAGGTGCCGTCAAGTCGAGTACAACTCATAGCAACCCTCGTAGGGTTTTCAATGGCTGACTGTTTTAGGATTGCCTTGGGAGTGGGTTGTCACGTCCTTCTCCCATTTTGCGGTGCTGGGAATCGAACTCGGGACCTCAGAAACTGCAGAACAGCGCTCTACCAACTGAGCTAAATCCCAGCTACCAGTATTGATAGTCATAGCAAATCCCTCCCTGCCCACATTTCTGCAAACCGGTAGCCAGTTGATCTCTCCTAAATCCACTGCCCATAATTGCCTGAGATGGACAGCTAGCATCCCATTCTCCTGTATGGGGCAGATAACTGGATTTTCTTATGCTGTTTTACTCATTCTCATTCCATGTGTGTAAAGTTTTACTTTAGAAGCCAGATTGAAAGCTTCCTGAGAGTTGAATTTTGTCTTACTCTTTCACTCATTTAAAAAAATCCCCCAATCCATAAATAATTCATGGTCATAATTAAAAAATTAAACATTAGAGAATTTATAGCATTACAAGTAAAAGTTCTCTTAGGGCTGCCCCCCACTATTAATTAATTAGATATATTTTCTATGCTTTTTCTATGTATATCATGAATACATATATTATGATTTACAGATAGGAGATCCTATTATGCATATCACTTTACAATGTGCTTTTCAGTTAGCAAATTACCTCTGCATGGTTAAGCTTATGGGAATTGTTTCTCTTTTTTATGTGCCTTCATGTTGACCAGCCCAGTGCTGGGTGCATTGTAAACTTGTACTAGGTATGTATTATTATTGTTACATATTATTATGTTAGATCAGGTGACTTGATTCAGAATATGTTCAATTTACATGTGGTCCAATGAGGAAAGAAGATGCAGGAAGATTCAGGCTTTGTGAGGCAGATTTGTTGTGCTGTGAGGGCAGGGGAGGCATCTTTATCTATTGAATACCTGTGAACAGTTGCAACATTAGAATTTCAGAAATAGACTTGTGTCATGTGGTGAGAGAGTGCTGGGTCAGCAAAGGGTTGAAACGGAACCCCAGATCACTTGATATGGGTGGAAGCAGGGGTAGTAGTGAAGGGTTGCTTGTTGGGAGTTCAGAAGATGACTTGAGGTCTTGAGGAGTCCCCAGGTGGAATAAGAATAAGTTAATCCACATGGGCAGAGGAAAGGGAGTGGTGATAGTAGAGAAGGAGGACCAGTTTCAGCATGGACTGGGCAACATTTGGTCACCACTAGTTCTTAAGACTTCTGGAGTGGAGGGGAAAATAGTAACACAGGGACATTTTGCTAGATGAAGGAGTGAGTTGAGCAGAATGGACTAGGAATTTGTTGGGCAAAGCCTTTTGAGGAGTTTCTTGAAAAAGTAACTTGTGTTAGTTTTCTGTCACTGTAACAAAATACCTGAGATAATCAACTTACAAAGAGAAACCGTTCATTTTGGCTGACAGGTTTGGTGGTTTCAGTCCATGATGAATTGGCTCTGTGGTGAGGCAGCACATCATGGTAGGGGTGCGTGGTGCAGCAGAACTATACCTCTCATGGTCAGGAAACAAGCAAACAGCCCCCCTCCCCACAACAAAACAAAACAAACAAATACAAGAAGAAGAAGGAGAGACCTGGGTCCCACAATCTCCTTCTGGGGCATGTCCCCAGTGCCCTAAATACCTCTCACCACCTTAAAGATTCTACTACCTCCCAATAGTGCCACCCTGGGTGGCAGACCTTTAACACATGGGCCTTTGGGGGACATTCAAGATCCAAACTGTAGCAGAATCCATGCCCACTGGTAGTACTTGGTGGGAGAAGCTTGTTGAAGGAGACTCTGAGCATATCCTTTAAGATATTGTACTCATAGGCTGAGGGATGGTGTCTGTCTGTAACTTGAAGCCACTGGAGACCCCCATTTCATCTCTGGGGGAGGCACAACAATGTGAATGCTCAGATGTAGGGTCCATGCTTATTAGGGAAGGAGCCCCAGGAGCATTATCTGTGTTGTTACATCCCCAGCTAGCAATGTGGTGTGGGCACAGAGGTTATTCTAGACTGGCACTTGCTTTGTGATGTGGATAGATACAGTTCCCTTTTGGTTTTGTATCTCCTCAATGCGAAGTTTGGCTTGACTCTAGGGAAAAAGGTGATAGTTAGTATTGAGAGCCATTAACAAGTGAGTTTCATGAGAGAGAATGAGATCCCAGAGGAAGAAAGATGGTGCTGAGAGCAGGAGGGTGGAACTTAGCTCAATTTAGTATTTCTTCCCCACAAATAAAATATTGCATTTATATAATACTTCATGTATGGTATGAACAATCAAATTCACCATGTGACTTAAAAGTAGAGTATTAACCATAAATACATGTGCTCCTGTGTTCAGCTTTACCTGCGTTTCACCCTTACATAAGAATACTTTTTCTTGGCGGGGCACAGTGGCACATGCCTGTAATCCTAGTGACTGGGATGACTGAGGCACGACGATCTCAAATTTGAGGCCAGAGACAGCCTGTGTTACTTAGCAAGACCCTAACTCAAGTTAAAAAGTATAAAAAATGGGCTGTGAGTGCAGCCCAGTGGGAGAGCATTTGAAAGTATATGTGAGGCCCTGGGATCAACCCCCAAGTGCTCCCAAAAAGAAAAAGAAAAGAAAAAACAAAAAAGAAAACGAAAAAGAAATAAATACTTTTATTGGATGGGCATGGTAGCACATGCCTGTAATCCCAATAACTCAGGTGACTGAGGCAGGAAGATCACATGTTCAAGGCCAGAGACAGCGTGTATCACTTTGTGAGTCTTAAGATAAAAAGTAGAGCCAGGTGTGGTGGTGCACACCTGTAATCCTGGTGACTCGGGAGGCAGAGACAGGAGGATCGCAAGTTTGAGACCAGAGGCAGTCTGTGTAATTTAGCAAGACCCCGTCTCAAAAAGTAAAAAAAAGAAAAAAATGGGCTGGCAGTGCAGCTCAGTGGTACAGCATTTGGAAAGCATGCAAGGCGAGATCCTGGGTTCAACCCCCAGTACTGCAAAAAAAAAAAAAAAAAAAAAAAGATAAAAAAAAGGGGCTGAGGGCACAGCTCAGTGGTTGAGGACTTGCAAAGTATGTGCGAGTCTTGGGCTGCAGATACCCACCCCCCAAACAAACTTTTCCATTCGCTTTCCCATTTGCTGTGTCCACTCATGTTATTCATATAACTTGTTCATTTGCTCTCAGTGCTGTCTAGTGTTCATTGGATGAATGGGCCACATGTTGCCTTCTTTTCTTTTTTCTGGTATTGGGGATCAAACCCAAGGTCTCATGCATGTGAGGCAAGTGCCTTACCTCTGAACCATACCCCTAACCCACCTTTTCTCCTTTTAATGCACATTTGAGTTGTTGAATTTTTTTGGCTTGCTCAAACAGAGCTGCTGTGGATATCCTTGTACACATCTCCTGGTGTGGATATGCAAGGGTTTATTGGAATACCTAAGAGTGGAATTGCTGCATCGCGGGGCATGTGCAACGTCAGGTTCACTGGATGCTGTATTCTGAAGATACCCTGAGTCATATGTAATGGTCTTCATTGCTCCACTTCCTTACCATCATTAGTATTATACTTGTACATTGTTGGCCATCGTGTAGAATCTCATTTTGGTTTAATTTGCATTTCCCTAATCACTAATGAGTTTGAACATTATGCTTATTTTTTTTAGGGAAAGGAGACTAAAACACATTAAACGACAAAAACACAACTATTTTGGTAGTACATTTCCTTGCCAATGCTGCTTTCTTGCCTTGGGACTTGAAGCAGATACATTTTTTCATTATTGTGAGAACTTGGGGAGTGTCTGCTGTTGTTAGATAGATTGTTAGAAGATACTGTTAGAAGATAACTAGCAACACTGTTCTTGGGTTCTGTGTCATGCCTTGCTGATGCTTGCTCCTGTTGACCTCTTTATTTTATTAAAAGCCCCTGGATGACAGCAAGCCAGTTTCAGCTTCATTCTTCCTCATTTGATTGGAGCATGCTATTCCTTTTCATGTCCCCTGCTTTGGTGGCAGCAGATCTTGGTGGAGGGAATGGCTTTGGGGAGGCACTGAGGATAGCCCCAGGTGTACATTTTCAGCTCCAGGGTGGTGAGTGGCTGGCTCTTGGGGTGGGGGAGGGAGGGACCAGGCTCCAGGGGGTGATCAGAAGCCTGGGAAGGGTTGGGCAGGGTGGTGGGGGACAGGATTCCATGGGTGTCATGGGGTGGTTCCCAAATCTGAAAAAGCATCTGTTGACCAAGGGGGATTCTGCCATGGCTGATGCTTTCTGGGGAAGGCAGTCTTGTTTTACTACATGTTCACTTGAGCGCTTTCATGTGAAAATAGACCTTTGATGTGCTGGAAACTGAGAAGGAAAATCTGCTTTAACACCTGGGGAATGGAAGCTGCCTATGAGGGAAGAAAATACGTCCTTTTATGACAGGGTGGGACTGCACACGGGAGGTGTGCTGGCTCGGTTGTTCTAGTCATCCCACAAAGAGCTTTGCAGGCCAGAATACAGGCTTTCCAGCCCATGTGAAAGCATGTTTAGAAACGCAGTGTTAAGGGAGAGATATTAGAGGCTAATGCATTTATAGTAGAAATACACCTACGTAAATATTACCAGTGCTAATGGTCAAAGCTCAGGAGGGAACTGAGGGAAATAGTAACACCTGATTTTGTTTGTGTGGTGGAATGGTGGGTGTGTAAAAATTCCTGTATTATTATTGTACAAGAAAAGGTCTTTACTGCTATAAGCTGGGACTAGGTGGCCTGTTATTCTATTAGACCTTTCTGAATGCCTGTCAGTGCATTTATTGGTTGTGTCCCTAGAATGCTGGGCACCTTGGTAAGGAAGGTTCTAGTCCCTGCCTTCTAAAAGCTTACACACTGCTGTGGGATCCTAGAAGTTAAATGCCTATAAAAATCACAGGTGTCAGCACAGGCAGCACCTGGTTAATTGCGGCAGGAGGTGGACAGCGGTGGAGGCTTCCTGGAGGACCTCTTGGAGATTTGGCCTTGAGCAAGCTCCTGAAACATGAGAGGGACCTGAACAGACAGAGGGAGAAGGGAGGCCAGCAAGGGGGCTGTGGTAAACACCACTGGGCTGTTAGGATACCGAGTAACCTTGAAGCATTTGCCCAGAATTCCTACCCCAGTGTCCCCATCTGTTGAGAGTGTTAAGTTACTTTTGTTAGGTCCTCCTTGAAACCTAGGACATTGTCCTGGGAGAAACTGGTGACACTGACATTTGTAAGCATGGTCTTGACCTTTAGGGAACTTAGAGTCTAATGGGAAGGACATGCAGGGAGGAGGCAGCGACAGGCGGGAGAGGTTGTTGGGGCTTGACTGGATGCTTGGGAAGAGAGTGGTCAGCTGAGCCTCTGGGAAAGGCCCCTCAGTCAGGATTCTGCGTGAGGATATATGGGGGGTGCGGAATTCCCCAGTGGGACCTCATGTTTGACCGGCCGGAGCTTCAGTGCTTTCTAAGTGCTCAGAGGAGGAACCTGTTGTTAACCATCATGGGTAAACCATCCAGGGCTCAGAGAAGGCCAGATGGCCCTGGAGTCCTGATGTTGAGGGTGAAGATAAGAGAGGAATTGTTTTCTTGGGCTCCTTTACCTTACCCATGATCACCTAGAGCCGGTTATGCATTCTTCTTCCAAACAAACAGCTTTCAGGAAGAGTTAATAAATTAATCTTCCGGGAAAAGAATCTGCCGCTGTGGCAGTGAGGCCTCCAGCAGCCGAGGCCAGAGACGTGGCTAATGTAATCAAAGCACAGATTGCTCGTGGTGCGTTATTGCCGATGAGGTTTGGGGTGGCTGGTCCGTGCCTGAGACATGGGGCCCCCTCCTCATTGTTAGCATGTGCCTCAGGAAGGGGAAAGGAAACTGGAATGTGTCACAGGCAGCCTCCCAGCACGCCGTGGGGATATACTCCCATTTTACAGGTGGAAATCTGGCACACAGGTTGAAGTTGATTTGCTTGAGGTCAGAGCTACAATTCGTGGAGGTTAGAGTTGCAGACTCTGTTTCTTCTTTACCATTTAGTTGGCTTCTTCTTGATCTTCGTCTTCAGGCTGTTTACAACAGGTAGCATGATCCACAAGGTAGTAGGCCACCTGCACGCTGTCACTTCTGACTGGAAGGCATCTCAAATGAACTGCATGGTGATGCTAATACTGTATTAAGGTTTAGATAAGCTCATTCATCCAGCAGGTAGTTACTGGGCACCTGCTGTGTGCCCTTGGGACTTGTCAGGGAATGAAAGCAACAAGGATCCCTGACCTGTTGGGGCTTTTCTTCTTGCTGTCGATGCAGGGTAGAGAGAAGCCTTGTACTTGCCTTTCTAGGGGCCTGGGGAAGCAACACTGGCGTCTAAGCCACTAGAGTATGTCTAAGCCACTAGAGTACATCTTCCCTGTTCCCCTGGCTGATGAGGAAGAGCTTATCTGGCTGCCTCTTGTGTTTCCCTTGCCTGTCCCTTACCACCTGCAGGCCTTCGGGGGCTTAGAGTTCACTGCTGCCTATTGAGAAGAACCTTTCCTGCCTACTAATGAGAGAGAGAGAGAGAGAGAGAGAGAGAGAGAGAGATTCCCACTGAGACTTGCTTGTTAAAAAGTTAGACTCATCTGCAGCTTCACCAAACACATGACCTTACCCTGGCTGAGTAACAAAACAGTCGCCTTCAGCTCTTTATGTGGGTGTCCTTTGTCGACACCTCCCCTGCCCCAGAATCCCCCTACCCCTAGCTGTGGGTCCCAGAGTCCTAGTCTAGATTGTGGGACTGGCTTAAATGAGGCTGAAGTTGGAAGATTCACAGGTAACACTGCCATTTATCCTAATTGGATGGGTGGGAAGGAGATTCTGTTGCTCCCTTCCTTTTGCAGGAGCTAGGGGTATCTGGTGCGTGTGCACACACCCGCACCCACACCTCTTCTTGAACACCAGTCACTGTTCCAGTATTTTGCAGCTAGCTCTGATATTCTTCAGTGTACACAAGTGTGTCACATTTTATGAAAAGCTGGGGTGAGGAGACACTATCATACCCCAAAAAGCAAACTGAAGTGCCAAGTATTTATTTGGTTCTCCACCAGTCCATTCAGATGAGGGCTTGGTCTCTGAGAAATAAACTTGCACCATTTTGAAGAACGTTTTAAGCTTCTGAGGCTTGCTTATTCTTTAGGCCTTCCAATATTTCCCAGATCCTTAAGCCTTTTCCCGCTGTGTCTCCTGAGACTCTATACAGCCCCCAGTGATGGTTAATTTTATAGGTCAGCCTGGCTTGGCTTATGGTGCCCACTTGTTTGGTGCAGCCCTAATCTGGGTATTGCTGTGAAGATATTTGTAGATGGGATTCACACGTAGAACCAGTTGATGCTAAGTGAAGCAGATTCCCCTCTGTTAGATGGGTGAAACTCATCAAATATGTTAAAGGTCCTTAGAGCAAAGATAGGTTTCCTGAGGAGGAAGGGATTCTGCCTCTGGATGCAGCATAGAAACTCCCTCTGCGTTTGTTTCCAGGCTGCTGGTCTGCCCCACGGACTTCAGGCTCAAGGTTGCAAGGTCAACTCTTACCTGAGTTTCCAGCCTCCTGATCTGCACTAAGAATTTCAGGCTTGTTGGCTCCCAAAATTGCAAGCCATTTCCTTAAAATCAGTCAGTCTGTTTCTCTCCTGTTTGTTCTGTTTTTCTGGTGAGCCCTGAGTAATAGCCCTGGATTAGAGCAATTGCTTGTTTGATTGTCTTTTTCTCCCTATCGGGCCATAACCTATATGAGAGCAGGCACAATGTCTGTCCTGTTCCCTGCTTGTTTCAGGTGCTTCAAGCACCAAACACACAGAATATGTTCAGTAAGAGTAGGAAGAATGAATGAGGGCATCTGCATTGACTGAGAGGCAATGGGTTTTTGCTGCTTTGTGGTTGGGCCAATCGGAAAGGAATCCTGACTTTACCATTTACTGCCTATTGCATCATAAGTTTCTCATTTGTAACAGGAAGGATAGTGTCTGCCTCCCAACTGGTTGTAAGGATTAAATGAGATGGTGTGTCCAGCGTGTAGTGTGATTCATGTGGAGTAAATCAAACATGAAGGGTGTTGAAGGTTAAATATCTCTAATCTGAAAAATCTAAAATATGACACGTTTCAAAATCCAAAACTTCTTAAGCTTTGATACGGTGCCACAAATGGAAGGTTCCATACATGACCTCATATGATAGCTCACAGTCAAATTGCATGCATACTAAAAATATCGTATATTGGGGTAGCAAAAACATAGACACACTGGGTGCCCCCAAAATATGCACACATTTTAAGAGATGTTATCTTTGTATTAATTTTTGAAGTTGAATTGAATTACAGTAGCAATGTGTAGTATCACATTCACTCAAAAGATGGCATTTGTCAAATGAATGCTAGTGCCACCATGCAACAGGCAGGACAGTCAAAGAAAATGACTGAAGCACAGTCGTCTGAGGAGTGCAAGACTGGAGGTGATATTTGAAATTCGAGAACATTGTGGAAGTACAATGACAATGGAGGCGTGAGTATGCGACAGAACATCCAACCCTCCTACTGACTGCACGCATTTCTGGTAAGTTTGAGATGCATGGTCCTGTGTGTAATGTGTGCAAGGGAAGATCTGGGAGGCATTGCACAGCAACAAAGCCTGCTTCTTCCACTGTGGTAACCGCGTTGAGAACTTCTTGTCATTGCAGGAGTCACATGTGACTTGAATTCATCTTTTGTTATTCGTGTATGATGAGTATTACAATTTTAATACAGTTTTTTCCTTTCTTAAACTGTGTGTACATTTTGGCACTCCGTGTGTGACCTTTGGGCTATGTGTATAAGGTGTACATGAAACATAAATGGATTTCGTTTTTACACTTGGGCTCCTCTCCCCAAGATCTCTCATTATGTATATGCAAATATTCCAAAGGTCAAAAATATCAGAAATCCAAAACACTTCTGGTAGCAGGCATTTCCCATAAAGGCTACTCAGACTGTCCTGTGAATCCCCGCCACCAGCACCACTGGCATTGTCATTCTGCAAAGTTGCTTCAAGGGTTAGATGAACTGCTGAAGAGAACATTCTTAGTAGGGTATTGAAAGCGCTAATTCCCTTCCAAGTACGAGGCTCTCTCTCATATGAGTGTTTTCTTTGCATATAATTTCTGTTTAAATCCTGTGGAGCAGTTTTAACTCTCTCGTGTTAATGATGGTGAAACTACAGCGTAGCGCTAACCGGCCCATCCAGAATTCAGCAGGCACCTTTTTGTTGTGTGGCCACTGAACGGTTAGGACTCAGACCCTTCCTTATTGAGCTGATTCCAATTCCCACCCTCTTTCATCTGTGGAGTGTGCTTTGGGAGGCCCGTGTGATTTTTCAACCCTGATTTTCCCCTGACCTTGTCATTTCATAGCCATTAGCTTTTGCTTGGCACGAGTAGACATATTCTTGCCTACAGCTTGTGCGTTCACATGGCTTCCCATCCATCCGTGAACTGAAAAGTGGTTGTTTTTTAATCAGTTGGTTGTTAAGAGTTAATAATGAGACTACATATTAAAATATATATTATAATATATAAAATATATTTAATATATATTATATATATAATATATATTAAAATATAATGGAAACGGTATATTTAAAAAAGTGCTTCCATTCTATATTGTTGTTTTTAGGTGCCATGGAGTTGGGTCTGACTCATAGTGACCCTCTGTACAACAGATGAAACACTCCCCAACACTGTGCTATGCCTGGCACTATGTCAGTGCTTCTCTGCTATTTGTAGGGTTTTCAGTGGGTGGATTGTTTTGGAAGTAGTTGCCAGGCCCTTCTCCCTCAGTTCTTATAGCTGCCCATAAAAGCCAAAAGATGGTTCTTTTAAACCCTGAGTCTCTCTCACCTTTGGGCTGTTGTGAAGTTGGAATTGGGCAGCTTCAGTTGGTGTCCTCAGGTGTGAAGTGGGTGGGAGGGTGAGCAGCTGAGGAGAGACCATCGGCTCTAAGCACTTGACTGTAGCTTGGTTAGAGGGGGTAAAAGTGGGCATCAAACTTGGGGAATTCTGAGGACCTTACTCTGGATGAGCCCTTTGGCTCCTTAGCAGACTTTCCTTGTCTTTCTTGGTGTGGCCACAGGGCCTTAGCTTGCTCATGCTTCCTGTAACCATGGCCACTACCCGCTTCAGCCAGGAGGCTTCTTTAAGACTGCTTCCTGAGGAGGACACGTACCCCCAGTTCCCACCTCCACATTGCCTTTGAGGATAAACCCTTTTTTCCTGGTGGGTTTTAGTGTTAATTATTGAAGGCTTCAGGAAGGGGAAATTTCCATGATGATGGGCTGGTGTACAATTGGGCTATTTTATTTGTCCCATGGTTTCGTTGGGGAAACTGACACCTAGATCTGAGTTACTTGCCCAAGGTCACTGAGCTGTCTCCTGGCAGGTATCCCAGGTGAGGCTGCCTGTATTTCTTGGGCGTGTGTGGGGGATACCACCTCCTCAGCTGTTAGCCTGTGAGATCCTACAGGCTGGACTGAGTCTTCTTGGGAATGTCAAGCCAGGTTTTCCATGGGTTGGAGAAAGGCTTTGAAAAGAAGTGTTAATCATTCTTTAATAAGTCAGAATGCACTCCAGAGACACTTTGAACATAAGCAATTCTATTGATCCTCTGTTCTCCTGGGCTTAATCATCATAGGGAATTTTAGCTTTAAGTTTGGGTCTAAGGAATTTCAAGTGCTTCTGTTTTGCCTGAGAGCTAGAAGCAGTGTTCAGAGAAGGTTCCTCTTGTTCCTTGGATTGTGCCCCATTGTGGCAGTTTTATTCTGAAATTGCTTTGGTCTTACTGACAGCTCATATTCCTCCTCTGCCACCAGTCAGCTTCCAGACTGGGCTTGCAGAACAAGTGGCTTAAAACCTCTGTTGATCTCTTGTCACAGATCCCTACCATGGGGAAAAGTGAAGAATACAACAGTGGTTGTATGTAGGGGGATTTGTACCTGTTACACCTGTTGTGTACGAATTTGAAAGAAAGGCACATGCTATGATTATCAGGAAATGTTTGCACAAATAAGCATGGATTCTTGCTTGTGACTTGATTGTCCTTGAGGGAAATTCCAGATGGTCAGGTGGCAGTTGGGGAAGAGGAGGCAGCGGGGCCCTGTTTGGGAGTCTCGATGGATGACAGCCACAGCAAAGGAGAGAGAAGTCACGACTCAGATGCTGGAGGGTTCTTGAGGCCCAAGTGAAGAGCTGTTAGTAATCAATGGATTCAGAAGCAGCCTGGGCCTGCCGTGAGACATGAGCAGAGTCACGCACTGTTCTCCAGGCTTCAGCCTCCCGCCTGGCAGATGGTGATGATGGGGGTGGACAGGAGTAGGGAGCAGGAAGGGCTTGGGCTTTGGTGAGTGAAGGATTGAGCATTTGTGTCCATTCAGACCTGGCCGCCCTTCAAGGGTGGGTAGGAGAGGGCAAGACAGGCGCTTCAGGGTGCTATTTCCTTCCTCCTTCCTGGCCCCCTGGCCTGCCTGAACCCGCTTCCTGCTTCTGCATCTGGGGCTAGGAGTCACTACACTGCCTCCTGAGGAAGTGCTGCTAAGCTGAGCCCAGGGCAGTTGACACATTGCTCGTCTTCCAGAATGTGCTGGAACAAAGCACTTGGGGATGACGGCTGGCCTGAGAACAGCTCCGTGGAGATGAGGTCTCTGAAGACCTGTCCTCCAGTATTTGAAGCACAGTGTGGAACTTGTCTTTTCTTTCCACATGACGGGGAGGGGCACTTTGTTCTTCCCTAGGCCTCAGTTTATCCACTTACGCAAAGGGGATGTTGATGAGTGTGCCCTGGCCTCTCTCCCCCTGGATGCTTTGCAGATGGATCCTGGTCAGGGAGGCTAAGAGCCGCTAGTGATACGGCACTCCTGAAGCAGAGCCTGGGGCCAGGCAGGCCTGAGTTCAAATCCTTTTCAACTCTTCCTCTCTGGGGACCCTGGGCAAGTTGCTTGTTCTTTCTTACCTTCAGTTTTCTCCTTAATATAAAAGGAATAATGAAGTTTTGGATGGAATGGCAGTAGCTGCTTAGCATCGTTGTAAGGATTTGATGAGTTTCTGTGGGACACGTATCAAATTCCTATAGCACCCAGAATAGGTAGCTGCTTCCTTCATGGTGACTCTTGTTCCTATTGCTGTTGTCTGTATGAAATAGGACTTAAGGTCCCACTGGCAGCTCGTGCCTGGGGGCTTTGGGTCCCTCAGTCAAATTGTGTAAGGCTTTTAGCTGTGGGGGCTCCAGTTATTGGGTGTATGAAGTGTCAGGACTTCGGTGACTTCTCAGCAGATAATAAAGGGTTACTGGGTCTTTGTTGAACAGCATGGGGACAGAGAGGCTGCTTTGCCAGGAGCCAGGTTCCCTGGATTTTGAAATCCCACTTTGCAGAAGATAATTGATAAAAGAAATTACAGCAGCTCTGCACGCAGTAAGAGACCCGTAGCTGTTCAGGGAGGTCCCTGGAGGGGCCCTCAAGTGCCGCGGGTTGGTGCTAAGATGCTTTTGGCCCTAGGGAGGTGGGAAACTGGAGGAGAGAAGGAAAGCCATAGTGGTGCCTTCTGCACCTGCCTTCTGGGGAGGCTTGGGTTGACCCTGGGCACTTCATAGCAGCCTGGCCTTCAGGCAGAATACGAGCAGCTGCTGTCAAGAGTCAGGAGAGAGGGTGTCTGGGACAGCCACACTGTTCATAGTGTTTCGGTGCCTGAAGCAACTTTGCAGGGAGAAAAGTGCCTGAAACCCGGAGCCTGTGTGGGGTTGGGGAGTCTTTCCTGCCCACTTTCTACACTCCTTTCCCAGTTTTTCAGAACTGCCAGTGGTGCCCCAGAGGCAGTGGAGTGTGTGTGTGGGGGCTGCTGCAGGAGGGATCCCCGGGGAGGAGCCTGATGAGAGATAAAACACTGTGCGGAGTTTCAAGGCTGACCAGCCTCATAACCTTCAAAAGAGCAGACTGTGCAGTCCTCACAGTATAAATTGACCCCCGAAGAGAACGTGACCCTTTCATATTCCAGGTTCTGTGTGAAAAGGAAAAAAAAAAAAAATCTAGGAAGATACCTCGGCTGTTCTTTGCCGGCTTGGAGGACACCCTAACTTTTAACTTGGCTCTCCTCTCTGCCTTCTGAACATGAAGGATTTCAGGATTTTGTATTTGTGGGAATGAATGGACTTGTTTGGGATCCTTCTTCCCTAAGTACAGGTTTTCAGGGAACTGTCTTAGTTCCAAGGAGGGTCAAGCTTTCCTCTGGCCATAGTGGATGTTCCTCTTTCAATGCCCCACTTATGTCCATCCCCTCTCTGGGCTGCAGTACGCTCAAGCACGTCAGATGTGTCTGTCCAGCTCGCTTGGGTCTCCTCTTCTGGAATAACACAAGTCCACACCCCTGGATGGGAATTTGTTTTCAGTCCCTGCCCAGCGATTAGTTACCACTGCCTTTTGACAAAAGAATTACCTTCTCTTCCTGGTTTTGAATGGAAGACCTTTTGTGTATTTACTGCAAATGTGATAAATGCTAGTCTGTAGAAACCAGCTGCCCCTTATGGCTGGGGGCAGCAGTTTTAACACCTGGCAGTTTGCATTTCAATATGGTGGCTTAAAGAAAACTCACAGGCATAATAAAAACAAAACTCAACTAGCTCAAAACAGTGATCCTTCTTGGCTGCCTAGAGAGAAACAAGAGTAGGGAGTCAGCAGTGGGCCCTGGCACAAGCCAGTGGGAGGCGGGAACTGGCAGGGAAGTTACTGCTGGCAGGTGAGGGCTGCTTTCTTTCTTTCACTGGAGCTGGGTTCACCTTGATCCACATCTTGCCTGGGCTGGGCACTGTGGTGCCGGACATAGACACAAGTGGGATAGGCTCTCTGCCACAAGGTGCTCATAATGACTAGAGCACCCGATGAGCTGGTCCGGAACACTGGAGGTGCAAAGGGAGATAGGCCTGCATGGGCAGGTCCTAGCAACCTCCCAGGGGAGGTGGAGCCTGGACTAGGTCTTGAAAATGGTGTATTAATTTCTTAGGGCTGTGGTAACAAAGTGCCACAGGCTGGCTGACATGAGCAACAGGAATATGTTGTCTAAGTGTTGTGGAGTCTGGAAGTCCAAGGTGAAAGTTTCAGTAGGATCGCTTTCTTCTAAGGGTCAGGAGGGAAGGATCTGGTCCAGGCCTGTCTCCTTGGCTTAAGGCGGTCATTTTCTCTCTGTGCCTTCACATGGTCTTCCTGCTGTTACATGCAGCTAGGTCCATGTGTACGTGTCTGTGTCTGCATTTCTTCATCTTGTAAGGACTCCCTGAATCATACCAGTTAGGGCCCACCCCACTGTCCCCATGTTAATTACCTCTGTGAAGACCCTATCTCTAAATATGGTCACATTTCAAGGTCTTGGGGATGAGGAATTCAACATAAGAATTTTAGCAGGGGACACAGTCGAGCCCACAATAGGTAGTGAGGCTGGCCGGTGGGGATGGGGATGGTGTAATGTTGTTGTTGTTAGGTGCCCATTGAGTTGGGTCTGAGTTATAGCAACCATCCTAGGGTTTTCAATGGCTGATTGTTTCAGAATTGCTTCGGGAGTGGATTATCACATCCTTCTCCAGTTTTTGCAGTGCTGGGGATTGAACCCCAGCCCTCAAGAGAGTGCAGAACAGTGCTGTACTGACTGAGCAAAACCCCAGCCTGTGTAATGTAGTAGGAGGGGCTTTCTCACCCAAGAGTTAGGCACAGCCACTAAGGGGAGAGCACCATGTATTGTATTTGAGGAGCTGCACACATTATGGGATGTATAAGGTGGGTACTGGCAAGAGATGGGAAAGGGACAATGGAGAATAGATTGCATGTGCCTTGAGGACCACACTGAGGAGTTGGGGCTTTTATTCACAGCCTGCAACATCTGCCTGGACTCTGACATCAGCCTGGAGCTGCCAAGGTGCAGAATCCCAGGCCAGCACCTGCATTTTCACAGGATCCCTCAAGTAAATCAGGACACATTGTAGCTTGAGAAGTGCTGGTCTGGAGCCCATGTTCTCAGCCAAGGCTGGGGACAGCATCGTCCGGAGAGGAGCACTTGTGCCTCTGAAGTTCCCGTGTCCTTCATCTGGATATGGATTAGACTTTGAGAGTTTTCAACACTCCCAGGTGATTTTCAGGTTCACCCAGGACTAAGAACCACTGTTTGGAACAATGGAGATTGGGGTAAGGCTGGGGTGGAAGGTTTGGAAACTTTTTCTGTCTTCTGCTTGTCAACAGCAGCCCTGCCTGGCCTCATTGACCATCCTGCTTTCCTTTGCTTGGGGAAGTCAGAGGCAGACCACGGCAGGGAGGCTCTGTCTGGGCTATGTCTCTGTCATCTTAAGGGCACTAGGTGGAGGGCACGTGGCCTCACTGTGGGCAGCAGGAGTCGGGTGGAGGTGAGCCTGGGGTGGGCGACCGATGTGCAGGAGTATGGGAGGTGTTCCCAGCCAGGTTTTCTGGAATTCTTCCTTCTGGTATTCTTATTTCCCATCGCCCCAAAGGTTCTCGAAGGCTGGGCCCACTCCTCAGGAAGGATGGTTTTCATGGCTGTTGCATGCACCAGATAAGCTCTCTAAAGCCCACTGGTGATAAAAGTGATCTAGAGAAAACAAACATCAGTGAAAAGGCAAACAAACCCAAACACCCAGACAGCGTTTATCCCAGTTTAGCGCTGAGACTTGGATTAGGCAGGTCACATGGCCCACAACTTTCTATCAATCCTTGGGAGACTTCTTCCATGGAAATCTTTTTCGGCAGCTTTGCAATTTTGATTTTCAGTTAATTAGATTTGTGCTGTTTGGGAGACTTGGTTAATGCATTTCACCCCACAGAGCTAATTTGCCTCTGTCTAAATTAGGTCTTTGCTATGGTGGAGGGTGTCCACGGGCTGCGTGAATGTAGTCTCACACGGGGCATGGAGAGGCTGTTAGACAGTAAACAGGAGAGGCCTTCAAAATCACCACTTGTCATCATTATCATTAGTATGGAAGATCTGAGGCCCCACCAGGTGAACAGACAGACGTGTTTGTCAGAGAAAGGGCATCATGTGACTGCAGGGTGGTCGTGTTGCTTGCCTCTTGAAATACAGCCCAGTGTCCTGCCACAGTGCCAGCCTGGGGTTATTATAACATTAATGCAATGGGAAATCTCTTTGGAGAGGACAAAGAGCAGATAATGCAAAGTAATAAATATACAATTTCCAAACCCCTTAGGAGTTTGGAAAGATCCTCATTTTACAAGCCCAAGAAGTTATGGCCTAGAGTCATTCCTGCCTTGGAGTTTGGAAAATCATACGCTTTTCCTTTCTTTTCCATGTGTCCTTGTCCTATCCTCATCCCCCCCAGGCTTTGGATAGACATGAAAGATGGGAGGTTAATCTGATTGCTTGGATGCTTGCGAGGTGGCCAAAGGAACTGAGTGAAGGCATGGGGTCCAATTTTATGGATCTATCACAAATTCCGTCCTTGGTTCCTCTTTTCCAGTGTCAGAGATTATAGACTGTGTGTTAGGGATATGCCACCAGGACTCATGATTTAACAATTTGCATCCTGTTGATCTTCTCAAAAGGCTTGGAACCAGCAGAAGGAAAGAGGGGAGTGGACTTAAGGTGATAGAATCAGACTGTGTGTCCCCAATGCTCACAGGAGTGCTCAGAAGCCTTCTGTGGACGTGGGCAGTGTTTTCAGAGCCCCTACCAATAGTTAGGATCTGTGCTTGTCAGACATCATGTATAGTCTAGCCTAGGGTGGAAGCAAACCATTTTTTGCCTCCTTTGCCATCTCTGATTGGTTGGAAGTGTCTTGCCTACTGGTGTCCTGCCATTCAGTGGGGGGAGTGTACACTTGACTAGCCATGTCTGTCAAGGCCAGGAGAGGTGAATTGTGGTGCACTTGCTCTTGGTTGCCATCTCTTCAGCCTATGCCACCAACTGAGATGATGATGTGTGGAGAATCCTATTTTCGGCATTTTGAAAAAAGAGACATAACCTCAGTCCTTGGGAAAATTATAGTCCCATCAGAAAGCAGAATATATGCACAAAGATGACTTAATGCTTGAAGAGTCTCAACATTCTCAATTAGCATTATTAGCATAATTTGGTAATAACTGCCCTATTCCACTGTGTCCCGTTTTATAGTCTTGACACATGGAGTAGATAGCACAGAAATGGCCATACGCGGCAGACAAAGAAGTCAAGACACTGAGATAGGCACTTGTTTCCTGAGACCAGGCAGCTGGGAGACATCAAGCCTAGGACTAGATCCATTCAGGTGAGGGAGCCTTGACCTTGGACTGTGCCTCTCAGGAAAGATGCTCCTGTGAGGGGTTTAGAGCAGCACGAGTAAGTCGGGTGATGGGAAGTGTGTCAACAGTGGGGCATGAGGTTAGGGGTGCAATGAAGTTTTTCAGTGCTGCTTGATGGATGTCTCTTCTGGACCTTCTTTTAGTGGAGTTTTTTTTATTTTTTATTTTTTTCCCCCCACTCCAGACTCTTCTCTGGTTCTCTCTGAATCTTCCTCATGCAACAGTGCTTTGAACATAGGTCTGGGTCTCTTGCCTCCTTCTGAGGTCACCCTGGGTCCTGGACGGGAGGACTGCTCTAGTTTTCTCAATACCGCGGAGGACCCATAGTGGGCCAGAGACATTATGAGGTGTATTGGGGTTGGGACTGTGCTGCTGGTCACAAGAAGCTTGAAGGCAGGTCTGAAGAGGCGCTAGGGTAGTGGCATGGCGAGAAACAGTAGCCAGACGTCAGCCATTGCAGCATGCCCCTTAAACAGGTCCTAGAAGGAAGGGAGTCTCTGAGCGGCAAGCTTTGCCCTTTCTCTTTCCTTGGGCCGTTCCCCCTGTTAGGTGCAGAGAAGATGCACGACAAGAGCATCTGTGCTGCTCAGGATGCTGGGGCGGATTCACTAGATGTAAATTCCCTAATGTAGATTACGGAGCTGCTGTTGCAGGAGGGAAGCAGGGGGCTGGCTGGGGAGGCGTCCCTCTCCACTAAGCTTCTTGGTGTGGGTGGCTGCAGGGCCAGTCCAGTCCTTCTTGTTTGGAGTACATGTGCCCTGAAAGGACCTTGTGTCCCCAGCAAAGACCTGCAGCCTCTGCGTTGCTGCTTTCTGAGCTTGTGGGTAAGGGGAGCAGCAGGTGGTGTGTAGATCAAGGCCTCTTCCCCTTGAGTGGGCAGAGGGAGTTGCTTCGATGGGGGTGAAGAAGGTATTCAGAAACAGGGGAGGAGAATGAAGCCTGTGACTGGGGACCTGACTAGCATCTTCTAGGGCAGGGTGGTTATCATGTCTATCACTCCGTGTCACGTAGGGGAAGCAGAGACACTGAGAAGCAAAATGACCTTGTCAGGATCATGCAGGTGGTTTTGGGGCACTGCCAGGACTGGAGCCTGCATGCTCAGACTCCCACTGGAAAGTCTACGTTTTCTCAATTCAAGGTGCATTTCCATTCTCATTTGCACTTGGAAATCAGGATGTGTCTTACAAATGGGTGGCACTGGCTCATAATGGTGAAACAACCCATGAGGTCTTAGATTCAACCACATATGGCAGAGACCATTGGTGGAGATGCTTTCTGTTCGATTTTTTTGCAAATTGCTTTAAATACATGCTCCCTATAATCCTAAACAAATCCCCAAATCCTGCTGAGTGGGAGGTTTTTTAAGTTTTTTATTAATCTCTCTCTCTCTCTCTCTCTCTCTCTCTCTCTCTCTCTCTCTCGCTCTCTATCTATTTTTTGCGGTATTGGGGATTGAACCCAGGGCCTCACGCTTGCATGTTCTGCAAGTGCTGGACCACTGAGCTGCACCCCCAGCCCATTTTTTACTTTTTGAGACAGGGTCTCACTAAGTTACACAACCTGCCTCTGGTCTCGAACTTGCAATCCTCCTGCCTCTGCCTCCTGAGCCACTGAGATTACAGGCGTGCGCCACTGAGCCCAGTTGTTGTTGTTGTTGTTAGGTGCCATCGAGTCGGTATCCGACTCATAGCGACCCCCTGTACAACAGGGGAAACACTATTGTCAGTGCTTCTCTGCTGTTCATAGGGTTTTCAATGGCAGATTGATTTTTGGGAGGGGGTTGCCAGGTCCTTCTCCCAAGCCTACAGCACCCGGTGTTCCCGGCGGTCTCCCATCCAGGTACTAACCAGGCCCTACCCTGCTTAGCTTCCGAGATCTGACGGGATCGGATTCCACAGGGCTACAGCTGCAGGCTGAGCCCAGTTAGCTTTTTATTAATAATTTTTTTAGTTAGTGTACAAATTAGTGGGTCTCTATGACATTTCCAAACATGAATATCATTGTACATTGCTCCTGTTCCCCTTCCATTACTGTCAGTGTTAGAGCCGGCTCCAAGACCTGAGCTCCTGCTCTTCTGGTGCCTCCTTCTCAGGGAGGGGGGCTTGCTGCAGTTCAGGGACCTCAGGATTGTTCCTAGGTGCCAGCCTCAAGTGAATTGATGGTGGGAGTCCTCCCGGCCTTCTTGCCAGGCCCTTTCCTGTGCATTGTCTCCTTCTCAGCTTCTCAGGAACGACAATGCCTCCTTGCTTTGAGTGGTCACCAGGCTGCCGCTTGCGAGTTTTCTGGACACTTGCTGCTGAACTATGTTCCGATCGAAAGCAACACAATTACTCTCTGAGACTTGAGGGCAATTGTGAACACTTGCTGTCTGCCTTCTTGTTCAATACTCACTTGGAGTATTTCTCTGAGAGGGTTGGAAAGGCATCTTGGGTGGAGGATGATCTATATGGTGGTTGGCTCTGTCGCTGGGTTGGGAATGGCCATTTTTTGCCTCTCTTGGCGAGGGAGGTATTTTTATGTAGGCATTCACGTGGGCCCTTGAATTGGAGCAGAGGTGATGTCTGGCCTCTTTCAGGTACAAGACAATTTGTAGAAGGATAACAGAGGATGGTTAGGCATGCTGGGCTGTTTGCTGACTCCTCCAGGGAGAAGACCCGAGGGGGAGACACTGTCAGATGTCCCCGCCAGTTTGCACAGTGCTCGGAGGCAGTATTTTAAGACAGTTGGGGAGGGTCAGAGGTTCCTACCCCTAGAGTCTCATCAAAGAGCCAAGCGATGCCCAAAGGAGATGAATAATTCTTCCAGAATTCTGGCTCTCCTCTCTGCAGCCTTGTTGAAATAGGCAGGCTGGTTGAGGGATGCCTCTCACCCCCTATCTTAAGGTACAGAGAGAAGGAAACACTAAGTAGGCTCTTGCTGTCTTTGCAGCCAAGCAAGGGGCTTCTGTAGGGAGGGAGAGAGAAAGCGACCCGGGTCCAAAGAGCTTTGGCAGCTGTCTGAGCTGTACAGCCATTGGGAAATAGATACCTAAGCCATCCTTGTCTCTCCTTACTTCCTTCTGCCCTTCACCCAGACCCCCTGCCTCTACCCTGCCTACCTGGACCAAGGGGAGGAGGCTCTAAGAATACCCCATTGGTTCTCTTATTCTGGGCTGTCATGGGGAGCCTGGGGTTAGGGACATGGGGGGCTCTAGCACCTTTCCTTGGACTATGAGTCCCCCTCCACCCCTCTGCCGGTGGGTTGGCCAGACAGGCTGGAAATAGCAGCTAGAGGTCTCCCAGCTTTCGAGGCCACCCTGATCTTGTGGCACCTCCCACCCGGGCCTCTAGTGACAGATATCTCAGTCACTGCTGTGCACCACCAGGCTGATAGAGACGGTAATTATGAACACTTAAGGAGCGGCCATTCGCCTCACTTGGCAAGGTGACTGAGAAGGTTAGATCAGAGTTGGAGGAGAAAAGAGCAATCACAGGAAGCTCCCACCCTGGCCTCCTGTGATACCCCAGCACTCCAGCATTCCATCTAAATATTAGTCCTGGAAACAGCCCAGCCTTTCTGGAGACAGAGAGCTCTGTTCCATCAGGACTCATGCCGAGCTTTCTCCTGGACAAGGCCAGAGAGTTCCTTGCTGTGGAGGGTGGAGGGAGGCGATGCCTCTTCTAGTTTGCATCTGCTTACTGAGGAGCCTGCTCACCTGCGGAGCCTTTGTATTTGTGCTGAAGAGATGCCTTGGGAGAGTGAGTGAGCTGGAAAGGGAAATGTGGTCAGAAGGGGCCTGGCCAGGCTGTTGCGTGCCTTATTTTTCAGTCTTGGGGAACAGCCTCCAAAGAAGCACTTCTGTGTTGGGCTGGCCGATTTTGCCCTCAGATTCACCCTATGTCAGCAACTTGGGTGCAGGGGTGGGGAGGGGGCAGGGTCTCTGCACAGCTGTGCCTGAGGTACTGAGGCAGAGCTCTGTGAGGATTTGTGGGAGCCGAATGAGAGAACGGGTCTATGTGCTTTTGCCACAAAGCAGGGAGCAGATCTCAACTCCTTTGGCCTGAAGGACAGGAGGCAGATGTCTTCCTTCTTGTCTGTTTGGGTGTCCTTTGCACTTTTTGGTCAGGGTTTGGCCCTCAGAGTCCGATTAGAAGAACCTGAATGGAAAAATTTATTCATTTCAGGAAAGGGCAAGAAAAATATTTGTTCCCATCATCAAAGTGGAAATTTAAGTCAATGACAATGGAAACTATTTCTGGCCATTTGCAGCCTAGAGAGAGGAGGGGGTGGGTTGATTCAAACAGGGCGGAAGAATTCAGGCACTGTAAATTTTAGGGGTGAAATAGCAACATAGAAATAAAAACTCCCCAAGGAAACATAAACCAACCTTTAACCAAACATAAACAACCATACCACTCACTTGCTGAGCCAGTGGCTCTGCCCCTGGCTCTCAGGTTTGTGCTTGGCTTTTGGAGTGTGCTGCTCACAAGGATTTTGTGGCCAGGGAGGAGATCAGGACTGCTTCTTTCTCCTCAAAAGGTCCTTGTTGGCACCAGACAACTTCTCAGAGCACTTACTATCAAGCTGTGCCTCTCCTCCCTCTCCGCCCTCTGCTCTTCTGCTGGAAAACCTAGCTGTAGCCACTGCAGTTCTCTGGATTCATTTTGCCACTTGGAGGGCTCCCAGGTAGATGTGAGAGGTACCTGGTGCACAGGTACCTGTGTATGTTGTGCATTGAGTTGGTCAGTTGGGAAAAACCAGCTGATGAGAACAACCTAGTGGCCAGGAGAGTGTTTGGGGTTGGAGAAAGATGGGCCATAGCTTAGTAATATGTGACCAGGTGACGGCTACCAGGCTTCATGATACTACTTTCATTACCTTTGTGAGAGTTTGCCAATGTCCAAAATCAGAAGTCAGAAAACAAAAGCAGCAGCTGACCCCCAGGATTTCTGCCCTGGTCATCACTCCCTGTGCCAGGTGGAGGTCTCTTCTCATCTGTTCTCTACACGGTGATTTTACAGAGTTTGGATTCTGAATCCCACAGGAAGGTGGAGGAGAAAAATGTGAGACGCACTTTGAGAAGTCTCTGAAGAGCTTGGGTTGAGAGCATTCCATTTGCCATGGACTCCTGGAGATCCCCGCCTGTGAAGAGGATTGGGTTTTCCTTGCTTCCGAGTGTGACTGAGCTCAGAGAGTGTCCAGGACACTTGGTGTGTGCTTACCAAGCGCTGAGTTCCCCAGACCAGTTGGGAGGCAGAGCCCAGAGGCCTATTCTGCTGTTCCACAGCCTCCGGGTGGGGTGCTCCCTCCTTGTTGAGGTGCCCCTGATTCCCTGGCAGTGCCAGGTTTAGGCTCCCATGAGGGCCACAGTCCCTGAGAGGTGGGCAAGAGCAGGTGGAAACACAAAACCGTCTGTCTGGGGGTCCAGAGAGGCCTTCCAAGTGGACCATGGTGTGGCTGTTTGTAGCGTAATTGCTCATTAGTGGGAAATAGCTCATAGGTTTTGAATTCTTGCATGAATTCCTCATTTCCTCATCACCCTCATTTGTTCCTGCTCTGTGAGGAGCATTCTTCCCACAGGTTCTTGTGAAATGGTTTTCTTTCTGGTGATGGCTCAATTTACCAGGTAATTATGTTGCAGCTGTTATGTTTGGGGTATTGTTAGATGATGGTTAGAAGAGGAACTGTCCCTGTCCTTAAGGGTCATGAGGTTGTATGGGGGGAGTCTGAGGGAACAGGGGTGGCTGCTGGGGTCTTTGAGTCACGCTCTGCCTGGTTAGTGAGGGTCCCCTCTGTCCTTGGCAGTGCGGTTGTGTATTCGTTCACCCTTCCTTCTCAGCCCTTGGCTCTTCCTGAAGGAGCTGAAGAGAGATAGAGATGGCAGAAGCTGCCCTGGAACTCTCCCCAGTGGCTGCCTTGTGGTCTCTGGGCTCTGCCTCCTAGCTGCAGCTGCCCTTTGGCCTGGCCTCTGTCTAGTATATGTTTCAGCTTGGCTGTGTGTTAATAGGAGAGGAGTGACGACTTCCGAGGTGGGTCATTGGGGGTCCTTAAAAACTGTGGAGTCCAACTCGATTCCCCAGCAGGGACCTTCTGCTCATCCAGTTTCTCGCAGTCACTGTTCTTGGCCCTGTGGCTCAGGAGAGTGTATGACAGGTGCTATCCCCACCTCTCTGACCCACTGCCAGATCTCAGACTTGCTTCTTTGAGCCACTGACCTGGGCCACATGCACCTCTTCAACTCACTTTGCCAACTCACTTGTGACCTGGAGAAGAAAAGGGGAGAGTTACAGAGAACAAGGCTGCAGTGCTCAGGTTCTAGTGCTGGTAGATGGTCACTTTGTCATTTGGTGCATCAGAAAGCTGTGTGGAGGAAATGGCCTCCGTGAGCCCTGTGCTGTGCAGCAGTGTGGGCAGCTATCTTCTGGCATTGGCTCCCTACTCTGCACCTTGGCCAGGGTGTGTCTGGTCGCCATGCCCGGTATGTGGTGCCATCCTTCACCTCTCTACTGCCAGAGTTGGCATTGGCCTTATCTCTTCCCTGAGCACTGTCGGGCCTCCCACCTGGGCACCTGCTCCCTCTCTTCCTGTCCGTGCACTAGACAGCTGCCCGGCCAGATGTGATGAAAATGCAATTCTGATCATTTCCTCTCGTGCTCCCCATTCTTCTCCTGCTGGCCATGGCCTCAGCACCAAGTGGAAGTTCTTCAGCACAGCTTCTGGGACATTTAGGCTCTGATGTTGGCCTTGCTAGCCTCTCCTCTTGCTGTACTCCACAGCCTGTGGCTATTCCAGAACATTCCCAGTTGGTCCTACCTCCCTGTATTTGCATCTGCCTCTGCCAAGAACGTTCACCTTCCTCACTCATGCGGCTCTTGTTTTTAATTCAAGTACCAGCTGAACGGCTGCCTTTCCTGACACCCCTGTTTGTTGCTTTGCTGCTGCTGCTTTGGTGGTTCCCTGCTACCTTGTTATCATAGGGCACAGGTATAGAGACCCTCATCCACAGTTCTGATATCCAAAAAGTTCTGAAAACCAATTTTTTTTTTTTTTTTTTTTTTTTTTTGGTAAGCCATTTGGCTACAAAATCTGATCTGTTTTGTCTTAAGACTGTGGTATTTCTTGATCCACTTTGTGAGACTGTACATGGATTTTGCTGAAGAAATCCCAATGTGTTTGGTCACAGGTGGGCAGGGGCCGGGAGGTGGGTGTTATATGATGTGATATATGCATCAGAAATCAGAAACCTCTAAATCTGGGACATTTGGCTCCAGAGCTTTGGCTAAGGCATCACAACCCTCCATTTATTGGTTCACCTTGGCCTCTTCCACTAGACGGTAAGGGCCTTGGACCTTGTCCTAAGCAACATTTTTGTGTTTCTTTAGAGTCTTCAAGAGTAACTGGCGTTGTAAGAACAAATACCCAGTAGGAATTTGTCGGATGAATGGATCATCACAGCCAATGCTTATTAACATTATTAAGCACTCACTGTGTACCAGCCTCTGTTCTGAACACTTCACCCATTTTCAATTTTTTACTGTTCACCGTAGTCCTGTAGGAAGGTACTCACTTCATCCCTATGTTATAGATGGTGGGAGGATCCAGGTGCCTGCTGCTTAAGTAACTGGTGCAGGTCACGTGGGCTGGAAGTAGAGTGTGGTATTGGAGTTTGGAGCAGTAACATAACTGCCGACTGTACTCCAAGAAGGAATGAGGGTAGTGGTTGAAAAGAAGTTATAAGCTGACATAGAAGCAGCTAGAACGCTGTCCTGCCCCATTGTGATGTCTGTGTGTTCTTGCTGCCAGAGTTGGAATAGTATTTGCTGTCACCTGAGAGAAATTTTGATAGGGTGATAAAATGATTGGCTATGGGAGGTAAGAAAAGATCTTCAGAGAGTGTTTTACAGGGTGCCAAATGGAACTCAGTACTCACAGAAACAGAACTTCCAATACAACTAATAGTCTTCTTCATGATCATCTTGTCTACTGGGTAGAATGGCGACAAACCTGAGGCCCAGAAAGGTAGAGTAACACAGTCAGTATATGTAGCAGGGACCCAAACCTGCCAGTCCGCAGTGATGCCTTTTCTCTTCCTCCAGGGTGGCATCTGGAAGGAGGGCAGGGGAGGGTGATTATCAGCCCATCATTGTGGAAACTAGACCCTTGGTTAGTCAGCCTACCAGTGGGCTACTTGACTTGTGACGTGGTTTCTGACATCAGAAGTGTTCTCTTTAACATATGCCTTCATCGTGGCAGCCCCACAACGGGAGTGTGGAATAGGGGAACCAAGGAGACAAGTAAAATTCAGCCACATAAGCTGGCAAAATCTATCAGTAGCCCTCGTCCCATCCCTCTTCCTCTATCTGGAACGAAACAGGAACTTCAACTCAGCAATTCTATACAGAGGAATGTCTGCTCAGGCAATAATCAAGCGAGTGGGGTTTTCCCCCCTAGAATCCATTCGAGGGTGTTCATTGTCACATGGTTTATTCAAGCAAAGCTGAGCCACCCAGCTGCCCAAGCACAGAGGATGAGCTAAGTTAGGTCATATCCATCCAACACAGCATTCTGCTGCCTCTGAAAATGCTGCTACCCAGGTGTGTATACTGGGTGGAAATGGCCCCCAGAACCAGTTAGAAAGCTGTGCTTTCTAAATGGGGTCAATTTTGTGATGTGATGTAAATGTATAGTGTGATTCAGTTTTTTAAAATAGAGCAATATATGCAAAATTATGTCTGTATTTCTCCTGAGAAGCCTAGAAAGAGAGAAAGAACTCAAGAGTTGAACAGGCAAGATGGATGGATAAAAGAAGCCCACATTGCCATTTGGGAAGATTTTTGTCGTCAAAAAATAATTATATTACTTTTGAGGCCAGTGTATTTTGCTTTTAGAACACAAACCTTGGAGAGAAGAAAAAGAACTCTTGAAAAATTAATAAAAAAGGCCATGCTTGGTGGTGCATGCCTGTAATCCCAGTGACTTGGGAGGCGGTGGCAGGAGGATGGTAAGTTCAAGGTCAGAGGCAGCCTGAGTAATTTAGCAAGACCCTGTCTCAAAATAAAAAGGGAAAAATGAGCTGGGGACGCAGACCAGTAGTAGAGCGCTTGCAAAGTATGTGCGAGGCCCTGGGTTCATCCCCAAGTACCACCAAAACAAAACAAAAAAATTAATTATAAGACAAACATCTGTGCTCCTGCCTCTCCGGCGGCACCTTTGCATGTTGAATTGTCAGGTGGATTGGCCTGATCCTGGGAAAGGCAGCCCCTTAGACATCACATAGGTCTGGCCATGCACTTCTAGGCACATTGTTGGGCAGTCAAGGGCAAATGTCTCATCCCGAACAGAAAGGCATATATCCCACTTTACTCACAAACTCGAGTCTCCTGAGCCTGCCCAGCACAGCCGGATTGTTAGTGACCTCAGGGGCATCGCAGACTGGCTGAGTTTTTGTGGCAAGATTATAAAAGCAGTCACTACTCTAACAGTGAAACAAACATAATTAACCCTTGGTGTTGTCTACAGGAAGCTCAGAGAGGAGGAGCAAAGGATTGATAGGAATGTAAACTTATTTTCATCAAAATGTGTGTGCCTGATCAGAAGGTAGATCTCGTGTGGGCCGAAGGGAAGGGGAATCTAGGCGTCAGCTGGGCTTTACCTGGAGAGCAAGCTGGGGAGCTGGGGGCCAAGTGCCTGCAGGACATTGGGAACATGACTGATTCCACATCCCAAGAACTAGTTCCAGGGCTTATTTGAGCTTCTCTGCAAAACAGCTCTACATTTTTGCAGAAATAGGATTATTAGAAGAGGTTTTCAGCACCTCCAACTACATTTGGAAGAAGCTGTATTTCCTTTGGCTTGGTTGTAAAAGACAAGCAAATAATTTTTTTTTTTTTTAAGAAAAGGTAAATGGTAATATTT
Organism: Pedetes capensis; assembly: GCA_007922755.1. Taxonomy (NCBI): domain Eukaryota; kingdom Metazoa; phylum Chordata; class Mammalia; order Rodentia; family Pedetidae; genus Pedetes; species Pedetes capensis. The sequence continues at coordinate 99,548 of VMDO01002817.1, forward strand.
TGCATTCCCAAGGGCATGTTCTGTCCTTTAAACTCAGGGTGTTCAACAGTAAATTATTTGATTCCTTCTAACAATACCCCTGTGTGGGAAGCATGTATAAACTTGCATTAAGGGCAGACGACATGGCAACGCCAGCTCAGAAATGTGTACTTTCTCACCCCTCTGGGTGGGCCAGAAACCCACGGTGGGGTTTACTGAGGGGAGGGTTCACTGAGGGTGTAAAGAAGTTTTCTCAAAGACTTATTTACATAAGTTATTAAAAAAGGGCTTGTGTTGCCCCCCTCTCCCCATCTCCTGTATTGGAGTCCCCTGCAAGGGGCTGGTATGCACAATGAGTTGGTATCAGCCAGCAGGCCATGGAAAGCATAATCAAACCAGAACCCTCGTTTTCTGCAAAATTACGTAAGTCCGAATGGACACTGTGGTTCCTGGGAAAAACTGTCTGTCCTCCTGTTAATTTTAAGGTCCATTTATAAAATTAGAAGCTGTGTTGAACAGATGAATATGAAATGGAACTTGCCTATTAAAGGTTTTTTTTTGGTCTGATAGCCTTATTTAACCTTTCTGCATCTCAGAGGTTGGTGGCCTTTGCCTATGGCATCTTCATGGAAACAATTCTAAATATAGCTCCTGTTTGTTGTTGAATAATGACTCGAGAGGGCGGATGGTAGGGTTTCCAACTACTTTCAGTCAGCAAAGTGGACAGAGGGCATCCCGTCCAGAGGGATGCCATAGGGCCGAACACTCGGACCACTGCTGCTGTTCACTGCGGCTCTGGCTTCAGGGACCATGAAATGCGGTGTTGTTTCTCTCCACTGCCCTTGTCCTCCCCACTTGTACCCCCACAACCTCTAAGTAATTCGTGGCTCAAACAGGTAAAGGGTACCTGTGTGATTCAGAGCCCGTGAGGACTGGGGTCTCTCAGGTGTACCTCATGCGCAGGCCTTAGCGGTGGAGGGGGTGGATGGTTTCATTCGGTCTCTTTGAAGGGAGTGTCACAGCATGGAAGAGGGAACACCTGCTGGGGTGGGGCCCTGGAGATCAAGTTGCTGGCGCATGTGACCTGCAGCAAGACTTTGATTTCTGTTTTTGGTCCGATGAGGGATCAGATTATATTCCCTGCCTTGAGCAAAGAAGTTCTGTTCTGTTGTTTCCAGAGCTGCTCAGAGTGAAACATCTTGGGCTGACTTGGGACATTCTGTGCTGCCTTCCAGTCTGTTTCCACGTGGCTTCCTGATGAACCCTCAGCCACATGCTGACCTCTTCTCTGAGGCCTCGGAGCCAGGGAGGCGGCAGGCACAGGGGTGGGAAATTGAGTTTCCGATAGTTTCTAGAAAAGCTGAGTAAATGGAGGAGCATTCCAAAAGAGGTGTATGTGAGCTGAGTAGGACAGTTGCCCGGGTAAGCCAGGTTGGGACTGATCCATGGAACGGCTACATAGAGGTTTACCTTAAGCCGATTCGGAGCGAGGCCTGGAAGCTCTGAGGGACAGGTGTGCAGTGTGAATGTGTGTGGAAGCCCCAGCTTCCTGAAGCCCCGTTTCATGTGACTGGGGGACGCCTGGTGCATGGCCTTCCTGAGTATTCACCTGCGTCAGTGTCCTCGGCCTCTCAGGCAGTGAAGGCCTATTGGCTACCAAAGGATCTGCCTGTTGACAGAGAGCAAGTTTTTGATAGTTCTCTCCATTTTCTGACTCTACACCAGGAAAGCAGCATCTCACTGGAAGGCTATGCCTTCAGACAATATTCCCCTCGCACTTACAGAATTGTACTCTTTGGAGTTACAGCCTTGATTTTAAAGTCATACCCCAAAATGGTTTTGTCCACTACCTCACTGTATTCTTTTTTCCTGTGGAAATTTGGTGATAGGTAATGTTTGATTCTCTTTGAGGAACTGGTTTTTGTCCTTTTGATGTACAACAAAAACAGTATTTTTTTTAACTTTTTTTATTAGTAATCTTTTAGTGTACAACTTAATGAGTTTAATGTGACACTTCCATACGTGTATATCATTGTATATTGCTCATGTTCCACTTCTGCCTTTACCTTGCCATGACCCCCTTCCTTCCCTCTGATCCCTCTCCTCCCCACCAGTGGTTCTCCTTCTGATTGTGTGTCTTTGTGTGTGTTTGTGTGTTTGTATGTCATATATGTGACATATATATGTGTATATGTATCATGTAATGTATATATATGTATCATATATATAAAATATATGCATGTTGTTGTTGTTAGGTGCTGTCCAGTCTGATCTGAGTCATAGCAACCGTATGTACAACAGAATGAAACACTCCCTGACACTGTGCCATGCCTGGCACTATTGTCAGTGCCTCTCTGCTATTTATAAGGTTTTCAATGGCAGATTGTTTGGGGATTGGATTGCCAGGTCCTTCCCTCTAGCCTGCAGCACCTGGTATTCCCAGTTGGTCTCCCATTCAAGGACTAACCAGGCCAACCCTGTTTAGCTTCCAGGTTAGGTGGGATCAGATGCCAGGGTGCTGTGGCTGCCAACAAAATGTATGTATAATGTATATATAATCCACATTTTGCCTTTGAGAGCAAAATGTGTGATATTTCTCCTCATTTCCCTGTTACCCTTTCTGTTGTCCCTCTTCCCTCTCTTTAGATCCTTTTCTCCCCCTAATAGTCTCCGTTTACGTTCATGGCCTATACATTAAAATACTGAGTAGATAATTAAATCTAATATCCATGTATAAGAGAAAACATGCAATGTTTGTCTTTCTGGGTCTGACTTAATTTCATTTAAAAGGGTGATCTCTAGTTCCATCCATTTTCTAGCAGTTGCCATAATCTTGCCCTTATTTATGGTGAACAAAACTCCATGGTGTGTATATACCACATTTTCCTTATCCACTCATCTGTTGATAGATACCTAGGTTGATTTTATACCATGTCTGTTGTGAATAGTGCTGCAATAAACATGGATGAGACCGTACCTCTATTTATGTTAACTTATATCTGGAGAAAAATTTTTAATTGGTCATATTGTCCTTTTTACTTTGGTTGCTAGGAAGCTTAGGGTCTGGTGTGAAGAGTCAAAGCAGTTCTCTTGGTCTTGATATTGTTATATTTATCATATCTCCTGTCCATGACATGACTTTTTAAAGTTTTAATTTTATCATTGGTTTATGTCTTTGGTTGTTGGTCATCTCACAGCCTTTGCCTTTGTGCAAAGAACATTAAGAATACTTTAAAAAATAAATACATAACAAAAAGAAAGTACAAGAATTTCATGCTATTAGGAAAACTTTAGGATGGGAAAGCTTTCTGAGATAGAAAAATGGACACACACATTTCTTAGCATAATATTTAAGAATATTGCTGGGTCCAGTGGCACACCTGCAATCCCAAGAACTTGAGAGGCTGAGGCAGGAGGATTGCATGTTCAAGGCTAAAGGCAGCCTGTGTAACTTAGGAAGACCCTGTCTCAAAATAAAGAAATAAAAAATGGCCTGGGAGTGCAGCCCAGTGGTGAAGCATTTGCAAACTATGTGTGAGGCCCTGAATTCAGCCTCCAGGTGCCACACACACACGCACGCACATACGCACGCGCACACACACACACACACACACACACACACATACACACACACACACACACACACACACACACACACACACACACGAAGACAATCCAGGAGCCAGAGTGCCAGTGCAGAAATCCTGGCTCTTTCACTTTATCGGCTAGGTGATCTAGGCAAGTTGTTCCACCTCCCTGTTAAAATCTGTAAAACAGGGATATCTCCTCCCTTAAAGCTCCATGACGATTAGATTAGTTAATACACACAACTCTGAGAAGTGTGTCTAGCTCGTAGAAGCAGCCTTTAAGCTTTACCTATTGCTAGCAAATCACTGCTTACTGGCATATTTATTTCACCCCTCTGGAGATTTCACAGTATTGTTTGAGTTCTTCTGTCCCACTCTTCCAGCTCTGACTTCTTTATAGAGTAAGTGATCACCAAGTCAACTTGCTCTTAGTATAATCAGTTAGGGTGTGGTTTGCACCTTAAAATTTTTATTTATTTATTTGTTTTGTTTGCTTTTTAAGTGAGAGGAGATTTGCCCTTTAGTTTTGGCACACTCTCCCAGAGGGTGAGGGGAAAGATGATGTACCTTCTGTTTTGAGCTGTCTGTCATGTGCTTGGTAATAGGGGCTTCACCCCGATCTGTTTGTTACCTTGGAAGGCTGCTTTGCCTTATGCCTCAGTTTCACTACTGTGCTATGGTGACCTCTTGTGCTCCACTGTCGTCACCAGGGAAGCAGGGACTGTCCCCCATGGGTAGAGAGTTAAGCCTTCCTGCCACTGCCTTGTGCATTTCCTCTGGGTGGGAGCTAGGATAACCATGGATAGAGCTAGGTTAGAAAGGCAAGAGGACCCTCATGTCCTGTCTCTTGATGGTGGCAAAGTGCTGTTAAAATCAGAGAGTTGGCTGAAATGACATAGCCCATCAAGGTCCTCTGCTGTCTGAGTAGGTGGGGATCGCAGGTGGCCAGTCTCATGGCTCCCTGGAGGACTGTTTGAAGCCTGAAGGTGGACGTGGAGGAAAGGGACGCTCCCCAAGACCTTGTTAAAGGTACTTCTTCCAGTGCACTGAGTGCCCTGAAAGTGTTTGGAAAGTGAAGCAAGCTAAGGCTGGTAGGAGACAAGGATCAGGAATTTAGTGGCAATTAAAACAGAAAGACTTGAGCTAGTGAAGTTTTTAAATAGGGCCTTATAGTTATCCTTTGTTCTTGGTTGTTGTTGTTGTTAGGTGCCATCGAGTCGGTATCCGACTCATAGCCACCCTCATAGGGTTTTCAATGGCAGACTGTTTCGGGATTGCCTTGGGAGTGGATTGCCAGGCCCTTCTCCCATTTTTGTGGTGCTGGGACTTGAACTCAGGACCTTAGAGTCTGCAGCGCAGGGTTCTACTAACCGAGCTAGTTGGTAGAGCGCCACTGTGCAGTCTCTAAAGTCCCTAGTTCAGTTCCCAGCACCGCAAAAAAAATGGGAGAAGGACCTGGCAATCCACTCCCAAGGCAATCCCGAAACAATCAGCCACTGAAAACCCTATGAGGGTCGCTGAATCAGATACTGACTCAACGGCACCTAACAACAATTGTTCTTGTTAGTTAATTTAAATAAAAACAATCCTTGTCTTCTAGCCAGCTGCCACGCCAGAGTTGCACGTTTTTATTTTGTTGATGTTATTTGCATTGCACAGGAATCCACCAGTGCCTGGGTATTTTTCTCTGGGTATATTTTGGCTTTGTTTGTGCCCCACCCCCATGCCCACTTGCAGCTTCCTTTAGAAGTTAGTAAGTGTGTGTTGCTAGATTTTCCTCTGAAGTGGATAATGCCTTGATTGGGTGATGTCGTTCTAGCAACCGTACCTGCCTGGCAGTCCTCAAGTCTGTGACAGGAGTGAGCAAGCCTCATACTCCCTTTTACACCAGCTAAAAATGTCTTCTCTGCATGAGAAGACCTTGGAAACCCTTGGGACAGCGTGAGTCCACATGGGTGTTCATCAGCGTTTCCCTGTGGGAGGAACTCTTGCAGGCTTCTGTCTAGAGCCCTCGGAACTGCTTTGTCAACCTACCCTCCCCTGTTCTGTCCATCTTGAGGATGGAAAGTATATTGTTTTTATATTTAACTTACGGTATTTTATATTTGAGGGATAAATATATTGTTGTTAGATGCTATTGAGTTAGGTCTGACTCATAGCGGCCCTGTGTGCAAGAGAACGAAACACTTCTGGACACTGTGCCACGCTTGGCACTACCTCAGTGCTTCTCTGCTATTCATAGTGTTTTCGATGGCTAATTATTTTGGGAGTGGGATTTGGGTCCTTCTCCCTAGCCTACAGCACCTGATATTCCCAGGAAGTCTCCCATCCAAGGACTAACCAGGCCGGACACAGCTTAGCTTTTGAGATCTGACAAGATCGAATGCCAGGGTGGCATGGTGGTAAGAATCATTATCTATAGTTCCTATTTTAATATTTGTAAGATCCATATGTATTTAAATAGTATATGTATTTAATATAGTATCATTTCTTTTTTCTTATAAAAGCTGTTATTTATGAATGTGGTAACTTCTGGTAGTTTTAACATACAGAAATCGAGGAAATATTGTTGTTAGGTGCTGTCGAGTTGGGTCCAACACATAGCAACCCTATGTACAACAGAATGAAACACTCCCTTACTCTGTGCTAGGCACATGATCTTTTGTATGTTTAAGCCCATTGTTGCAGTCACTGTGTCAATCCATCTAGTTGAAGGTCTTCCTTTTTTTTGTTGTTGACCTGCCACTCTCCCAAACATGATATCCTCCTCTAGGGATTAGTCCCTCCTGACAACATGTCTGAAGTATGTAAGACATGGAAATATTTTAGGATCCATATACTGAGCTTTTAGGTATCAGGAACTAGAATCTGTATTAGTTATCTACTGCTATGTGACAGATTAGCCCAGAATTTGTAAATTTAGAATAGCAGACATTTATTATCCCCCAATATCTGGGGGCAGGAGTCTGGAGCGGGCTTCTTAGCTGGTGGTTCCAGCTCAGGGGTCTCTCAACAGGCTGAGGCCAAGCAGAGATTCTGGGCTGCAGTCATCCTAGGGGTCACTCAATTGACCATTGAGGATCTCCTTCCGGGCTCACTCACGGGGCTGCTGTGGCATGTCCATGTGTCCTGAGTGTGCTCACAACATCACAGCTGGCCTACCTCACAGCCTGATGACTACCATTTTTTTCCCCCCCCCAGCTCTTACCATTCTCTTCTAGGCTTGGCATTTTAACCTAGATTTCCAGATGAGGAAATTGAGGCCCAGGGAGATTGGTTAACTCACCTGAACTTATACTGAAGTCAGTGATGAGACCAGGATACCATCACTGGGTAACAGAGACTCATCCTTGTTTTCTCATAGGGTCCCCCAATGTTGCTTATGTTTTCCTAATGCCGTGACCTGGGATTGACCCCAGAAGCCCCTTTGGGATCAGTATATTTCAGTCTAACTGTCTGATGGCAGTGGTGTGGTCCATGCTAATCATCCAGCGTGAAAGTCACCTCCTTGTTTTTGAGACTCTTTTGTCTTCAGTCTCCATTGTCAGCCCGCAGTCTTTACTTTTCTTTCCTGGGCCTCTGCCCGCATGGCTGGGCATCTGGGAGCCTGAGCGCCTCCCCTGGGAAGGCCGTGGCCTCTGTGTCTCCGGCTGGCCATGGGGCTCAGGGATGGCAAGTATCCCTGGTGGCCATTGCTGTTGTGTTTACCACCTTGGCAACAAGCAGCTGATTGTTGGCATCCCAGCTGAGTCCTTGGCCAAGTGCTGACTTGGGTTGAGAGCCCCTGCTTCACGTTGTGAGTTGGTCTCTCGCCAAGCCAAAACAGTGGCTGCTTTCTTTTCAGAAGTGAAGGTTATTAATATTTTTTCTTAATTAGAAAAGGATTGCCTGCTCCTTATGGAAGATTTAAGACAAAAAGTGCAAAAAATTCACATTGTCATTTTTGTGCATACATATATATTTAAAAACAAAATTAGAAAAACCTCCAGAGTTGGTATCGCATTGTGGTTGTTTGTGTTCGTGTGTGTGTGTGTGTGTGTGTGTGTGTGTGTGTGTGTATTCACCTCTTTCTTTTCATAGTACTTTGTAGTGATTTCCACATCACTGAATGGTTGTAACAACATGATTTTTGAAGGATGCATAACATCCCATTATTTTAATGTGAAGTATAGCTATACCTTAAATACACCTTCCTGCCAAGGACAAGATGTGTGGCAGTTTAATTCCATACCACACAAAATAGCACAGGGCAGATGGAAGAGGGTGCAGCTTTGTGCTGCCAGGCCTGGATTTGACCCTTAGTATAGCCATGTGGACATATTATTTAAATTCTGAGCCTCAGTTTTTTAAAATCTGTAACGTGGGTAATACTATATGCCTTATAGTTGTGAGGGTTAATGAGGTAATACCTGTAGTGATCTTTTGTAAACTACAAGTTGGATTATTTTTACTGATGAACTTATTTTTTTCCCATATCCATCTCTTAGGTGTTCCCCACTGACTCCTTTGGGGTCGTGGTATTTATGTGTTTGCTCTAGACATTGTCCTTAGAAGACCCTTGAAAGGAGGTTATGTTTGAGTTAGAAGGGCTGATAGGGGAGATGGGCTTGTTAGATGGGACGGCTGTCCCTTTACGGCTGTCCCTTTGGAAGACTGGGAGCCAGGCATGGTGGAGGAGGCCCCAGGAAGCTCTGAGGGTGAAGAAGGCAGGAGCAGGGTTCCTGCCTGGGAGGGTCTCTGTGTTGTTAGTGGACAGGGACTGGCACCATTGCTGGTAAGATGTGCCAGGGGCTAAATACTGACCAGGGTTTTGGGGTATTGTTATCAATGGGAATCACGTGGGAGAAAGACCTTCACAGGACATTTCCCATGGTGGGAAGGAGCGGGACCTAGGGTGGAGTGCCATTTTTTGCAAGGCTTCAGACTTGGGAGGTGGTGACTGTGTCAGGGGTGCTTTCTGCAAGGGGCATATTCTGTACCTGTCCACTGCTGCTGTTTTGTGTCGAGGCTTCTCTAGGAGGAAACAGGGAAGAGGTGCCTATCATGACCTATGAGAAATGAGGGGAGATAGAGCCCGCCTCACCCACCCGGCTGCCCATGAGACGGCTGAGTATGCATGTGTGAACTCCTGAGTGATGGCACATAAACAGCTTTGTTTGTTTGATCCTCTTATCCACCTGTCTTGTTTGTTCTGTTTGCATGTAATCGGTGTTCACTAAATGATTGTTGGATGAGTGATTGAGGAAAGAAAAACGTCTGAAGAAGAAATGATCAGCTAGACCTGTGGCTGTGACTCTAATGTGCAAAGAAAATTATGACCAAGGACACAGACATTGGGAACAGCCAGGGGAGTCTGGTTCCAGCTCCTTCCCAGCTGTGCCCCCTGGTTAGGTTTTGCCCCTCTGACAAGTTGGGCTGGTCCACCCACCCTTCAGGGGCAAAAGGAAATGGCAATAACAGATAGGTAGCATACTGTGCATGAGACCTGGGGTACAGAGCACAGAGTGGGCGCCTAGTCACGGAGCCATCATCGCTTGGCAAGTGGAGGAGGCCATGGGAAGGGTTGAGAAGATGCGCCCCTGGAGTTCATTGGTGGTGAAATATGGGGCATGCGGCCCTTCTGTGCTCATATTTCTGTTCACGTATCCATGAGAGCGAAAATAGAGGATAAGTAGCTTGGCAGGCCCTGTGCAGACTTGTTGTGTCCCCATTGCTTGGGGACCCTGAAGGCTGCATAAGTCATAGCCAGGCTCTGCCTTGAGGAACAGGCTGGTATGAATCCACTGCTCCCGGGCAGCCAGCCCTTCAGCTGACTGGTGCTGAGACCTCTCTTCCTTGTTGAGGGCCCTCCACCTTCTTTGCAGTGGCAGGGTGCGTAATTGGGTTCCACTGCAAAGCAGATAACATGAGCTGAGTAGTGTGTGGGGTGTGGCCCTCCTTCCTTCCCTGTCTTCGCCTCCAGGAGCTGAGATGTAGCCCCTAAGCTCCCCTTTGTCTTCCGTGTCTCCTTTGCCCAGAGACTCCTTTATTTGTTTTTTAATGCAGTGGCTCTTGAAGATCTTTCCAGATCAGTGTGGCCTGTCGGGGTGCCAGACTTAAGTTTTCAGGCTTTGAGGAAGAGGTGGGAGGGGGATGCTGGGGATCAGACTTTCTCTTTGTGGCTTTCGGAAGAAAATCACACATGTTAAAGTATATGATGCAAATTCTTCATTTGATGTATCAAAGGGACAAATGGCATAAATGCAGATTATAGGGTTTTCCTTAGAGCTGTCCATCACATGCAGGCCCCTGGGGGATGCATATGGCAAGCCAAGCACCAGCCCATTCCTCAAGCAGTGTCTTCACTTTGGGGCAGCCGCCAGGGGATTGGCACATTTAGGTCATTGTCTTGTCTCATGGACTGATTCAGGATCGTCTTAAAAGCCATCTATTTTCCCTGTGTCTTATCTTACAGGCACACTTAAAAAGTACGAGCTGTTTCCATTTCTTCCTGTTCGATCGACACCGACAGGCCTCAGCTTCCTGCTCCACCTGTGTGATTCTTTCTCTTCTGGTTTTAGGACCAGCAGGTTGGGTGTACTCTGCTCCTGTCCCCTTGCCTCACTGCCTGGCGTTGGACACGGATATTGGACCTGCTTTGTTGTTGGGGACAGTGGTCTGGGGTGGAGAAGGTCGAGTCATTTCCCTGTTCCTTCTTGTTCTTGGCTCTTCCCTGTACACCCTGCCATGATGCCAGTATGTTCATTTTTCTGTCCTGAGGATTTCCCTCCAAGGAAAGATGGTTGATGTGTGAGGAGCAAGCTGTTAGTTTCCTGTGCATAGAGATATCAGTGGGGCTTCTGTCTGCTGGTGGCCGTCCCTTGTTGCCTCTCTAGGATCCTTGATCCCATGACTCCTGGAAACGTTGCCAGCTTCTCATGGTTTTTGCACAGAGTGTGCTCCAGGCCACGGTGTCTGGAAAGCAGTTTTCTCAGTTGAGGTTGCTTCCCCAAGGCTCCTATGTGGTGGTCTTCAGGTGTCCTGCAGCCAATCCTTTAATGGTGAGAGCCTCCCCCAAACTGGGTACCGAGGGTGTTGGGACTCAACACTCTGAGTTTCAAGTGTGGGTTCTAGCCTTTCCAGCGTGTTGACCTTGAGTGATAGTAACTAACCTTTCTTGACCATTTGCCATAGACTGGCTTGCCTTAACTCCATGATGTCTCAGCGAGTCCTTACAATAGCCCTTTTGAGAAAGGCGTCCTTCTTACTCCATGTTACTAGACTTAAAGAGGCTCAGATTTGTGCCACTGGCAAGTGACAAGCCGTTATGCAAACCCAACTGGTTGGTCCCCAGATCCACTCCTACCACACACAACACTGTCATCTTCATGGCCACACAACAGTATGCTGGCGCTACCCAAATTTACCTTGAGAGTCTTCATTTCCCCTCCTGCCAAACAGAGGAACAGTGTCAGCACTGCAGCCCTCTGTGGAGGCCTAAATGGGATGAAATGTAATGGATCGGGCCCTGGCACGTACAAAGAACCCAGCAAATGTGAGTTTCTTTATTTTGTTCCCCTGGGACCAGGGGTGGGGCATGAGAAACAGAGGGACATTCACGTCCTGCTTGGCAGCCTTGATGTAAGGAGGCAGGACCAGAAAGGGAAAACGAGTGGATTTCCCTCACCAGGGCTGATCACTTCACCGCAGAAGTCTTCCCAGCCAGACCTGCGGTTCTGGGGGGATGGTGGTGGAGGCGAAGAGGGTGGCAGGAAACTGCTTCCTGGAAAGTGTCGTCGGGTAGACGCTTGAGTCCTGATTGGAGTGGAGACCTGGTACTTGTCCTTGTGACTCGGGTGTGGTGTGGGGTTGAGCATGTGCACCTTCGGCTGAGGTTTCTGGTGGGCTGCACAGTCTGCTCAGTATACCTGAAGCCACCCTCAAGGAAGTCTCGTCTTGGCTGCCCCTCCTTGTCTTGAGGTCCTGGGCTGATGTCCTTGGAAGGAGTGGCAGAAGGAATACAGGGTCATCTCTGAACTGGATTAGCATTCTCCCCTAAAAGCTCAAATGATTACACTGTAGAGACACACATGTGGTCACTGGGGCAGTATGACCACTCAATCCTGATGTGAGAGAGCTGTTGGACATTTTAGGGTAAAAATGTGCAGAGGGGTTCCCCACTGGGAGCAGAGGCTGGGGTGGGTACAGGAAGGTCAGGCCAGGACAGACTCAGAAACCAGAGGCAGAAGTCAGGAATGTGACATTGGCAGCTCATGGTGGTCCCAGGATCACTCAGGAGCTCATTAGCTGTGCAGAAGCTCAGATGTGCAGCAGACCTCAGAGTCAGGTCTGCGTCTTCTTCAACTTCCCCAGGGTGGCAGGTGCGCAGGCAGAGAGGCCCGAAAAGTGCTGCCTTTGCTTCCTTTGGAGCTGGGAGGACTTGGGATATACTCTTCCCCCTACCCACCTGCATTAAAATAAACCAGCAAATAAGGTAATCATGTACATAGGTTGGAATGAGTAAAAAATGTCCCAAACCAAACGAAGCATTCAGAGTGCCTGAGTGAGAAGCGGAGCAGGATAAGATTCCTGGATGGGTCCCCACCTGGCTGGGGACTGTGCACCATCTACAGCCAAGAGGACTTGTGTGTGATGAGATTCCTGTTGTCTTGTTGTCTTCCCACCGAGGTGAGCCTTCTCCTTTCTCTGGTGTGTCATGCCAATAGCTTTACTTTTTGGGAATGTGTTTGTAGCAAGTGGGAGCCGTGGGTAAACAGCTTTGTTGACCACTTTTGCCTTTCTTGCTTATATTGTACACTTTAATGTGCTTTTTCTTTTCTTGCTTTATTTTTCTGAATAATAGCAAAATCACTGCTTGTGGGCATAGGCACAGATAATACAAAAAAGCTCTTTGAAAAGAGCTTTATCTGAGCACAAAGTACTTGGAATTGAAGACCCCCAGGGATTTGCCTCTATCGCGCATCTTTCCTCTCTCCTCTCTCTCTTCTTTTTCTCCCCTTTCTTTCTCCCCTGTCCTCCTCCCTGGCTGTCCTCTTTCTCTTTTCTTCGTTCAAACTTGCAGTGGAACCCGAGTGAGCTACATATTGCCCTATTTTCAGCTGATTTGCATGTTAGGGAGAGCAGGGTGATTGGTGTTTAAGCAGAACAAAAGAGGATCTGTTTTCTAGAAGAAAAAGAATTTTTGAAGTAGACCTTGTTGCATGGGCTGCCTTTGTCTCTCTTCTCATTAGGCTTTGAATAAGATGGCCCTGTAACGAGAACGTGGGAGATACAGCTTTACTTGTGATGCTCTTTGAGGTAATTGGTTTGAACATTATATTTAATGTGGATCTGAGGGATGTTGGCAAAACATCTCGTTGGGACAGGGTCGGTCATCCTGTCCCTACATCAGCAGGAGGAAGGGTGGTAAGAGGCCCTGTTGAAACTCATTGATTACTTAGTTGAATGGCCTGCGGGGCCATCCTGAGATTTTGGTCTTTCTCCAAATCTTTGGGTTGGTCTACCACAGTGAAGGAAGATTTGGGTACTGTCACCGGGAGCCCTGGACAGCACCCGGCAGTGAGAAATGATGGTGGCTGATTATTTGACTGTAGCAAAGGAATGTGTAGTCATTAATTTGCAGTATTTTAGTGAGGATGTGAAATTGAAAAATGATTTTACCCTTTGGTCAGTGAAGGATGGTCTAAATCTGGACCGGGAAATTGGCAGGGTATCTGTTGAAAACCTCCAGATTGCCCATTCTTTATTTATATGCAGAAATGGCTTCATCAACTCAGGCACATATTTCCATTCTCTTGCTTATGGAGTTACCAGAATCTGATGGCATGGAGTTTTGTGAAACTAACTCAAATTTTGAAGACTTTCAGGAATGTTTCTGTGACCACAAAACCATCTTTACGAATTAGAAAGTAAAATACCACTGTATAAACTTTGAAAAATAGAAGAGGAAGATGAATTGTAATTCTCTCACTCTAAACAACAACCACTTTTAATCTTAGTGGATCACTCAGCCTTTTGCCCTTGTAATTCTTACTTCCATACACACCCATTTTGAACTGATCCTAGAATATATTGATTACTTTAGGGTTGGTCGTATTGAACCAAATATTTATTTAATAATGTCAATTCAAGAGTTCTGTGATCTTGATTCCTTTTTTGAGGTAACCCAAATTTGCTGAAGTTCAGTATTATCTTGCAAAATCTAATACCAGATAAGAGATACAGCACATGTGACCAAAATCAATTTTACTCTCTTGTATGCTTGTTTGTTCCTTTATCTTTCTGCAAAACCTGTGAGGTTGGTATGGGTTGAGCCATCTGACCCACTTTACAGTTGAGAAAACAACCAAGCTTAGAAGGAGGGCATGAGCTGAAATGAACAAAGTAGGAGGTCAGTAGGTGTAGTCCCCAGCTTTGTCTACCAAGGCACAGTCTTTCTCTTTCTCCCTCTTTCTTTCTACTTTGGAAATGATTAGAAGCTTATGAGACTGTCTATAAGAATAAGTACAAAGCATACCTGTATGTCTTCCACTCACCATATGCCCTAGTAAAGATATTCCCTTACTGAACTACAGGACAGTTAATGTCAGAAAGTTAACATTGATACAATACTTTTGTGTAATCCAGTGTCTGTATTCTAGTTTCGTCAACTGACCAAATATATCCTTTGTAGCACCTGCAGCCATATCACTGTGTTATCCGGTCCCATCAGATCTTGGAAGCTAAGCAGGGTCGGACCTGGTTAGTATTTGGATGGGAGACCACCTGGGAATACCAGGTGCTGTAGGCTTGGGAGAAGGACCTGGCAGCCCACTCCCCTTGCCAGAAAAAAGGAATCCGCCATTGGAAACCCTATGAATAGCAGAGAAGCACTGACAATAGTGTTTTTCCTGTTGCATGTCCGGTCACTATGAGTTGGACACCCACTCAACAGCACCTAACAACAACAACAATCCTTTATAGAATTCTTTTTCCCTCCACCACAGGGTATAATAGAGGATCAGGTATGACATTTAGTTTTTATATCTTCTTTAGTCTACTTTAATCTGGAATATTTCCATTGTCATTTATAAAGAGTGTATTTTTTCCTCATTTTTCCATTAGAACATTCTTGTCTAGTGTTTCTTCATGATTGGATTCAAGTTATTCATTCCTGGCCAGAATATGGTGGATGTGTTTTCATGTCTTTTTCAGTCTATCACATCTGGAGGCACTTGATGTCCCTCTGCCTCTCTTTGATCACCTGGCCAAGATGTTGTTTGATTTCTCCACTGTATGATTATTATGTTGTTATTTTTTTTTTTCTTGCAGCTAATAAGCAGTCTTTGGGGAGATACAGTAAGAACATGCTCTTTGTCAAAATTTCCACTAGACTTAGCATTCACTGTCAATTCTTGCTTGATCTAGTCTTTACTAGGGTGGTTGCAAAATGATTTTCTAACTCATGGACTCTCTCCATGTTTACCACTTGGTACTTGGTGTTCTTCTGTAAGCAGGAGCCCTTCCTTCTTTCCTTGTTTCCCATTAATTGAAAATCTGTTTATTATAGATGTGAACTCATAGAATCCTGTCATTTCTGTGGCTTATGATCACTATTATACTTAATAATTTTGGTGCTCAAATTGACCCAAATTGGGCCAGTGAGAGGTCCTTCATGCAGATTCCTTCCAACATTTTAAAAACACTTTACATTCTGTCATAACAAGATATTCTAAGTACATCTTGTGTCTGCCCTGTCCCTGACCTGAGCTAACTATTTCTCCAAGGAGCTGGTTTCTTTAGTGGGGAATGGATTTAGAGATCAAAATATTTGTCACTAGAGTATCTTTGCTCATTACCGCTGAGGTATCTTTGCTTCTAAAGCCTTTTCTTTTCTTTCTTTTTTCTCTTTTCCTTTCCTTTTTTTTCTCTCTTTTTCTTTCTCTCTTTTTTCTCCTTCTTTCCTTCCTTTTTCTTCCTTCCTTCCTGTTTTCTTTCTCTCCTATTTTCTCTCTCCCTCCTTCTCCCTCTTCCTCCCGCTCATGTTCTTCCTATCTTTCCTGTCTTTCACGATACTTAGAAGTTGAATCCAGAGCCTCACACATGCTTTGAAAGTGCTTTACCACTGGGCTGCACCCCCAGCCCATTTTATTTTGAGACAGGGTCTTGCTAAGTTACACCAGCTGCCTCTGGCCTCCAACTCTGCCTTAGCCTCCCGAGTTGGTGGGATTACATGTGTGCACCACCACACTCAGCTCTTGCAGGCCTTTTCAGTGGAGAGATCTAGGAAACCGTTTGCGTGTGAATGTACATACACACACATGCACCTATGCGGGCATATACATGCATCCGGTGCATACGTAGTGTAGAAATCATAAGTTTACACCACACCTCCAGCTCCATTTCTTCAACACAGAGTCCTCTAGTGTCTCCCCATTCCATGTCCCTGTGACCCTGCTTTCATAGTGAAAACTCTGGCTCTCAGCCTCAGCCGTTTACTAGTTTGCACAATCCTGTAAACATCTAAAATAGAACCAGAGTGGCTCGCCCATGCCTCTGTGAAAGACTAACCTATTGAAAGGGCTTCAGGGCTTGTTTGCCCACACCTCTGCCCTCCCTATCCCAGGGAGGTGCCGAGGGTACACAGTCGGACAATGTGGTCATTAATTCTTGGATCAGCTCTTCCCTCCCCACCCCTGCAGCCCTTCACTGCTGCTGTAGTTTGCCTTCACTTGCAGGATTTCTTCTCTTCCTATCCTGGTTAATTTCATGTTATTTGGTATGTGAGAAAGGAACATGGGCCTAAAAGTTCCTGAGAGATGTGCTTCTCCATATCCCATCCCTCCTACCTTACCTCCTCACCCCCAAGAGCTCACCAACTTCAGTTTTTCTGGTTTTTCTTTCTTGCATTTGTTTTTGTAAAAATAAATAGATGCAGATCTGTTTTCTTATTGCTCTATCTTTTTTATACTGAAAGTAGCATAGTATCTACTCTCCAAGGTGTCCTTATTTTTAAAACTTAGCTAAAGTTTATATTCTAGTTTCCTCCGTCTTCCCTTGCTGTTCTTTCTCTGTTGTGAGATACCACGCAGGACACACATTACACATCATGGAGGCCCCTTTGCTTGTGGTAGTGGCATCTTTTTGAAATAATAAGTAGGTGGTGTGTGGAGGAGGAGGAGAAAGAGGAGGGTCAGGGGTGAGAGATGAAAAATATCAGGTTTGCATCTCCCTCATTGTTTTTAACCGCTTTTGTGGTTTCCATCATATCCACAAGGGACATGTGTTAGGTTTTGCTTAATACTTTTCTTTATATTGATTCACTTTATAACCATAAGAACATTTTTAAAGAAAATTTTACATCACTGAGAAACTAGTAGTACTTGTCCTCTTGTCTTCCTTCCTTTTTCCTTTTCTTTTTGACATGTTGTTTCACTATGCAGGCCAGGCTGGCCTTGAACTTGTGATCCTTCTGCCTCAGCTTCCCAAGTGCTGTGATTACAGGCGTGCACTATGTGCCTGGTTCTACTTGTGTTTCTTCAGAGTTGCATAAAAATGGCAACTGTTTGAAGTTTTAAAGTTTAATAATGCATTAGCCCTTTTTAATATTTGTTCTTTTTTTTTTCTTTGCTTTTTTTCCCCCCTGTACTGGGGGTTTGAACCCAGGGCCTTGTACATACTTTGCTCTTTTCTTTTCTTTCCTTTTTTTTGTTTTCCCCTGTACTGGGGGTTTGAACCCAGGGCCTTGTACATACTTTGCAAGTGCTCTACCCCTGAGCTGCACTCTCAGCCCCCTTTTGATTTTTTTATCTTGAGACAAGGTATTGCTAACTTCTGCAGGCTAGCTCTGGCCTTGAACTTGCAATTCCTGCTTCTGCCTCCCGAGTTGCTGGGATTATAAGCCGGTGCCATTGTGTGCTTTCATGTTTACTCTTAATAGAACTTGAAACATGAATAATAATACATATTTTTGGAGATCTGAGTTTTTTCTTCATGAGGATATAAACTCATTGCATTTATTTTCTGACCTTTTGCCCTTCTATAATTAACTGGGGTTGGGTCTCTTAAGGGATTTGAGAAAGAGCTGTACCTTACACAAGAACAAAATAAAAACGTGAGCAGCTGTAGTCTGAACTAGATGAGGTAAATGCTTTTAAGACTAAGAAATATTCTGTTGTTGTTTGAGCCATTAACAGAGCATTTTACAAAGTGTCTTATTTATTAAATAATTTAAACAATTTAAAGAGTGGTGCCAGGTGTGTGTGTGTGTACCTGTGCACTTTGAATTTACTCTGGTTATCTTTAATGCCTTCAAGATTCACACTACATCTTAGCCATATCCGACACATAGCAGTTATGCCTCTGCCATGGAGTTCCAGATGGCAAATGCACTACCATCTTACTGTGGCCAACTTGTCAATCAAGCAGCCAGGAGTCAGTGTTCCTCTTCACCATTGTTCCTGGAAGTGAGTTGTGGCAGTCCTAACCCTTCCCACTTGTTCTTTCATTGCCGTGGATAATGGGGATGTGGCATGTTCTGGACTAGTATTCTAGAACAAGAAGTGAGAATTAACTGAGTCCTCCATATTCTGTCATCCAAATTTGAATTATGAGTCCTGTATTCCAAAATAGTTCTTTAAAAAAGGTCTTAACTAGGGGGGAAAAAACCTTAACCATTGTTTAAAAATAATGAATGCAACATTAGAGCAGCACTTTTCAAATTCTAAGTGGAGAAGGAGTGTGTCCACCCACCATCCTGCTTATGAGTTGTGTTGCTTTCCAGGCTTGTCCCGTTGTGTGCAAACCCCTTTGTGTAGGCAGTTCCATACAGCAGGTGCACACTCTGCTTTTCCCACTCAGCATTGCAATTGTGGGTCTTTCATTGGGGTGATTCTTTCTTTGTAAATTTCACTGAAATGTTCAGTAAGGTCACCTCCCTGGAGTTGCTAGCCATAGCACCCCCAGAAGCAGAGAAGCAGAATTTTGTCCTGGGACTTTTCTCTTGGTAGGGTCAGTTTTAGGTTTGTCTATAGTTTCCGACAATACCTGCTTCATGGAGTTCCCTCAGTTTGATATTGTTATCTGTTCCTCTAACTGATCCTTTGGGTTTTTTTTCATGATGTTGGGTTTCCATATGTCTGACTGTTCTTCCTCCTCTTGTTCACTGAGCCATCATTCATAGGCTGTGCCCTCTGCTAGCCCAGGGCTGGCAGTGAGGTACAGCTGTGGGTGGATGAGTGCCTTTGGTCTCTGCCTTCCTGAAGCTCATGGCTCACTTGCACAGGGGTGAGCACAGTTCTCTTGTATTCTTCTTGCACATTCAGTCCTTTCCCACCAATGTGGTTGCATACTCTGCAGTAGAAAGGGGACAAGGTGACATTGCCATAGGAAGAACCTAGAATCTGTTGTTGTTGTTAGGTGCCGTTGAGTCGTGTCTGACTCATAGCGACCCTCATAGGGTTTTCAATGGCAGATTGTTTCGGGATTGCCTTGGGAGTGGGTTGCCACGTCCTCCCATTTTTGCAGTGCTGGGAATTGAACTTGGAACCTCAGAGACTGCAGAGCGGCGCTCTACCAACTGAGCTAAATCCCAGCCCCCTAGAATCTGTACCACCTTCTTAAGTGCTGAGTTCTCTGCATACTTTGGCACTTTCCTGGTGGTATAAGTTGCTTGTGATACAGCTCACAACTGCTTGGCTATCCCTGTGGTACTGAGTCTGGGGACTGTTAGGCTAGAGGCTGAGGTGGGAGTCACAGGAGGTGGGCAGGTCATGATGGACACCTGGGCTGCCCCCTGGGACCAGGATCACTGTTCAGACTCAGGCACTCCACTGGCCAGGTCACTTTTGTGCCCAGGGAAGATGCCCCATGGGGGAATAGTAGCATCCTTAAGTTAGTGTCCCTCTTCTTCCCCAGTGACATCTCTTCTTATACTCTACCTTCTTGGCTTTCTGCTACCATTTGAATTAGGAAGGATCTGATAATGCTTGTGCTCGTTGGTGTTTGCTCTCTGAGGTGCCCCAGGTAAGCCTATCTCCAATTATGGCCTGAAAAGCTTTAGTTCAAAGGCTTCAAGTCTTGGCTAGCAGGGAAGGGAGATGGGGTGGGGGGAGGTTGAGAGTGGGATAGAAGCTTTCTAGAAGTTTCTGAATAAGAGCAGTCTTGGGGTGGCCCTCCATGGGGATACCTGGCTGATCACTCCACTGCTCCATCCCAGAGTTAGAAGCCTGGGATGAGGGTCTAGGCTGCTGCCTCTGAGCAACTCCCTCTTCCCCTGCTGGGATCCACCGCTGCCCACCTGCTCTTGCTTCGTGTGATCCATGCCGTGTGACTCCTGACTCAGCAGCCTGGGAATTTGCAGGGTGTATGTGTACGTGAGTGTGCACGTGTGAGCATGTGAGAGCACATGTGCGTGAGTCCCTGAGCGCACTTAGAGTGGGGTTGGGGAGCCACCCTGGAGAGGGAAACTCAGAAAGAGCAGGGCAGACTCAAAGGCTCTCTCCATTTGGCACAGTTGGAAGTAACATTTAAATCTTCTTCTTAATTAACATCGATGAGTGATCCTGACAGTGATTAAAGAAATATGAGGAAGCTTTTGACATACGTGTCCATTATGTATTCTGGAGGAGGAAGAAAGAAGAGGCAAAATGGAATGCTGGAAGGATCAGCTTTAGAAGGGCGAATTGTATACATTTGTGTCTGAGTACCCTGGAGTGAATAACAGGGCTATAAATACTTAAGTGGGCTGGGATTTAGTTGATAGAACGCTGCTCTGCACTTTTGGAGGACCCAGATTCGATCCCCAGCACTGCAAAAAATAGGAGAAGGATGTGGGAGTCCACTTCTGAAGACAATCAGCCGTTGAAAACCCTGTGAGGGTTGCTATGAGTCAGACTTAACTTGGCAGACCTAAGAACAACAAATACTTAAGTAGATGAATAGATCACCTCTTATCAATTGTATTATACTCATGAAGTTGGTATACATGTATACTTGTGTTTCTAGCCTATGTGCTTACAACCAGGAACAACTAAGAGGAGTTAACACACTGGTCAAAGTAAACTTATCAAGCAGATGAATGTCAGAAATTATTTTCCTCCAATCCTTTGAAAGCTAGTTTTAGGAATATATATGCCCCAAAACCCAAAGAGGGCTAAGAAGCCAAGAATTTAATTTTTTAAATCCAAGAATATTCTAGAATCCAAGAGTACCTGCATGTCTCTTGATGCACCTTCCTTTGCTGCCCTTTTAGAAAAATTAAAACACCTCTGTTGGCTCTAGTATGGGAGAAGTACATGGCAATCCACTCCGGAGGCAATCTTGAAACAATCAGCCATTAAAAACCCTGTAAGGGTCACTATGAGTCAAACACAACTTGACAGCATCTAACAACAACAGTTGACTGTAGTAGATGTCATTTTAGTGAATTCTTTGTTGTTGTTGTTGTATTGGGGGTGGGGAGTTGAACCCAGGGCATATTTTACAATTGCTCTACCACTGAGCTGCACCCCCAACCCCCTTTTAATTTTTTTTTTTAATTTTTTTTATCTTGAGATAAGGTCTTGCTAAGTTATGCAGGCTGCCTTCGGCCTTGAACCTGCAATCCTCCTGCCTCCGCCTTCCCAGTCACTGGGATCCCAGGCGTGTGCCACCACACTCAGCATCTTAGTGGATTCTTGCTGACTGATGCCATGTAAATTATAAGTGAACCATATGGAACCACTTTATATTAAGTAACTTACATTTTCCGCTGATGGTTATGTAGGTTGTAATCTTCTCAGAATCTGTTGTTAATGACCGGTGTGTTTTCACCTTAGGTTGTTAATGCTCCAGTTCCTGTTGTTAACAGTGCTAGAGGTAGGGGTGTACATGTAGGAAGATAGGACTGAAAACCATATTTCATGGTCTGATAGCTCTTATTTTTTTGCCTTAGATTCCAGACACAGTGCTCTGGAATAGCTGTTTTAGGGATTGTGTTTATTTGTCCTAAGCAAATGCCAGTTTCCAGTTTGTCCAAGGAAGGGATGTCTCTGGAAGCACACCAGGTACTGGATGGGCTCGCCCTGTGATTGGTCCACGGAGACTGCCATTGCTTCAGGGTAGAGTCCAAACGCCTTAGTGCTGCCCATAAGGCCTGCCGTTACCCGGTCCCCACCTCTCCAGCCCTGTCACTTCTCTTCCTCAGACCTACCATTCTGCACTGCTGGCTGTGGATGGCCCTGCCTGTGGGGAGGAGCTCCCGTGGCTTGGGTTGTGGTTCTGCCCGTCCCCCCTTATTCTGTTTCCGCATCCCCAGCCCTCGAGCCCTCCTAACCCTCTGTCCTCTCCTCCCGTGCCTCATTTGCACTGCTTGTCTTTGTCAGTGCTTCTGAAAAGTTTTTTACCCACAGCCTGATATGAGCCAGGGTCCCTGTAGGGAGCAGATGCCTCATGGAAGTGGGGCATTTCAAGGACAGAAAGGTGGGGACAGAGGTGGAGGTTCGGGAAGGAATGATGAAGCGCCCAGCGGTGCTGAGCAGGCACCACTCCTGGCTGATGAGGGGAAGGGAGGACGCAGGGACTGGAATTCAGCTGTCGGTGTGTGTGTGTAGGGGGGAGGTGGGCGTCCCTGGTGGTGCCTAGGGGTACAGAGGAGGAGTAGGGCTCAGCCAGTGGGGACTCGGAGGCAGGGACTGGAATTCAGCTGTCGGTGTGTGTGTGTGGGGGGGGAGGTGGGCGTCCCTGGTGGTGCCTAGGGGTACAGAGGAGGAGTAGGGCTCAGCCAGTGGGGACTCGGTTCCAGCTGCCCCACCTTCTTCTTCCCACCTCCTGACACTGACTTCCACTGGCCAGACCCAGCTGGAAGCTGGAGCAAGAGGGGCCCCAGGATGCCCCTTCTGCGCAGGGAAGACCTGCAAGGCGCACATAGAGAGAGAGCAGAGAGTGGTTCTGAAGGGTTCAGCAGAGCAAACAGAGCCCCCACCCCACTCTCCCCTGTGGGAGGGGGCTTGACCTCTCCCTGGTCTCCATCAGTACCTCCGCCACCACAAATCCATGCACCAGCTAAGCAAAGACCAGGGGTTTGTGTAGCTTCAAGATAAAGCTCTAGCCTTTTGCATCTTCCCACATGAGGGTCTGCTGTTCCTAAGCCCTTTCTGTATACAACTCCTGGAGTCCCTACTGACCAAACTCAGAGCCTGACCAGGGTTTGTGCAGATGGAATGAATAAGAAAGTAAGAGAACCAGGAATGAGGTAACACTGAGGGGAGGGGGCGATGCCAGGTACCTTCACCTTCTCAAGCTTTGCATCAATTTCAAACCCATAAGGTGCAAGAGGCATCTGAAGGAGTCCCAAGCGGTTAGGGATTCCCTCCCTACCTCCCTGCTTCTTCTTTCCTTCCTTTGCCCCTTCCTTCCTTCCTTCCTCCCTCCCTCCCTGCCTGCCTGCCTGCCTCCCTGCCTGCCTCCCTCCTTCCATTTCTTGCCAGGGTATTGCTCTATAGACTAGGCTGACCTCAAACTCAGATCCTCCTGTCTCACTCTCTCCCCAGTTCTGGGATTACAGGTGTGAGCCACCACACCTAACTTAGGAATTTCTTGTCTGGTTTCTTTACTGCTCTGTCATTGGCACAGTGTCTGCACATAGTAGGCCCTCAGCAAATATTTGCCAAGTAATGAATCAAGATGTTAAGTCATGAACCTGGATGGCTTCTTCTTCAACAGCCTCCTGTCTCTGATATGCCAGTACATGGAGTCTTGGGCCACCATCTGTCTTTTGGGACTTAGGACTTCTTCAGTAATCTTCCCAAGTAGAGAAGTCTGTTCTCCTAGTTCTACCTTGTCCTATCCTGGATGCCTGGAAGTATGGATGGTACTGAGCCCTGTACTGTATGTACTATGTTTTCCCCATATATGCCTACTATGTTTAAGTTTAATTTATAATTTAGGAGTACTGAGAGATTAACAATGAATAATGACATGGAACAATTTTAACAGTATGCTGTTATTTTTTAAAAACTTATTTAAAATTTATGAGTTGTTTTTCTAGAACTTTCCATGTAATATTTTGGACCAGAAATGCCTGTGGGTAACTGAAACCACAGAAAGTGAAATCATAGATGAGGGAGAACTACTGTGCTCTTTTGGTTTGGGGAGTTTAGAGGTCTGGACAGAAGGTTCTGTGTTTGCTCCTCTCACTTAGAGGAAGTAGGGGAGAAACAGGCCTTCAGGGCTTTGGAGGGAGAGAAGAGAAGCAGGTAAAGGGGCTCCTAGGTGCTGGAGGCCAGGCCGCTCATTCCTAATGGGATCCTGTGTGTGTAGTCCTGGCCACCAGGCAGCGTGGTGTCTCTTCTTGCTCTTCCAGGCTCATATGGCCTGTTATTCTAGGAGGAGGTCTTGAGGGATCTTGGACAAAAGACAGAGGGCAGTGTCAGTCAAAGAAACGTCAGGTATCCCCAAATGACTGTGACTTTGCAAGGGTTATTCCTAACCTGGATTCTAGGTTTGGAGGAGTCTTCCCCAACGGGTTTGGGCTTCTGGCTCTCTTCTTGGTCTGTGCAAACTTACTTTGGATGGATTCCCTTAGGCCAACAGTTGCTGTGGCGAGAAGGACTCCTTCTAGGCCTCCTTCTCATTGCTTCAGCCCTCCTGGGCACATAGCAATTTCACAGGGTGCTGTGAAGGATCAGGGCATGCAAAGTAGGAAATTAGTAATGACTGGACTGGGTGAGGGTGACTTGTCATTTTAAAGAAATGCTTAAAAATTAATTGGTTCTCTACTCTGCAGCTTTATTTTATTGAAGCCAGAAAGTAAGTCAGGATGGAGAATTTCCCACTGTGACGCCTTTTATTTCTGGAAAGTTGAGTCATTTAATGATGATTTGAATATCAACAGCCCACTGGCCCATCTTTTCCCCAGACAGATCCTGAAAATGTGCTCTTTTCAGAGAAGGACACATTTCATTCCCTTAGTGTCCTGGCAGGTCAGGTACAGTTTGGGCTCCTGTGTTTCCCAGACCATTACTGGACTTTTGCTGGCCAAGATGGTGGTGGGTTTTGGCCTTGGCCTGCTATTCGCCTTGAAGTCATCCTTGAGCCAACTATGGGTAGAGTTGGAGCAAGCGTGGCTCTGTCTTGCACATTGGATGGATGCCTGCGAATTGATTTGACGTGGCTCCAAAGTGCTTCTGGGTTTTCTTGTACTAAGGACCTCTGTGTCCTGGAGAACCCATGAATATGTGGCTAATGGCAGATTTGTGGCTAACGGCTGTCCTGATGAATGGTTCAGTTAGGGACAAATAGAGGACCCAGTAAGAGATTCAAAGGTAAAATCCAGACAGTTGTTCCTTGGGTTAGTTACTGGGGGAGTAGGTGGAGGTGGAAGGTTGTGCTGGTGATGTAATTTCACCTGCAGGATTATTTGCTGAATTAGAATATACATTTCCTCTGTAGGATCTTACCTTAGAGCATTCTATAAATTGAAGACAATCTGATGATTCTTTTTTTCCTAGGTCCCAGGACATTAAGAGCAACTTAGGAGCTGGTCCTGTTGTTTCTTTATGAATAGTTGGTCCTACATGGTGCTGGAGTTTGACTACCTACTCACTCTCCTTTCCTATTTTGACAAACAGTCTGTGCTAGGGGCGGGTAAACTTTCTTTTTGTAAAAAGTCCAGATAGTCAATATTTTATGCTTCGCAATCCAAGAAGCAATATTGAGGGCATTATGTAGGTTCTTCTTGGGAGAAGGACCTGGCAATCCACTCCCAAGGCAATCCCAAAACAGTCAGCCATTGAAAACCCTATGAGGGTCACTGTGAGTTGGATACCGACTCCACGGCACCTAACAACAACAACAACAACAACATACAATAATGAGAGAAAACAAATTTATACAGTTTTTTCACTCATGAAATTTCAAATATAATAAAACATAATAACAATAATTGAGTATTTTTTATAATTCATATTTGCTCTTGAGGAGAATGGATATTATTGTGGGGCGAGGTGACATTTTGCAGAACTGGAGTTCAAGGTTACTGTTTTCTATTATTAGATCAATTATAGATGTTCATCTGCAAAAGCTTGTTCTTAGTTTGCAGGTCATATAAGAACAGACAACAGCCCAGATGTTGGTCTACAGGCTGTAGCTTCCACTGTAGTCAGTAGATTAGCTATGGGGATCTTGACTTTGGGGCAGGAAGCCTACAGCTGTGGAATTGCCCAAGATTCTGTGCTGCACCCTTTTTGAGTGGCTGGGAAGTGGTGTTTGGATGCCTGATACTGGACTTTTGTTTATTCAGTAAATGGTGGCAAGGAGGCCAGGCACTGGGGATGCAGAAGTGAACCAGGTGGTCAAGATCAGTGCCCTGGGAGAGTTTACATTCCTGTTGGAGAGATGATAAGTAAATATAAAATACAGTTCCAGATAGTGGTGAGTGCTGTTGATGAGGGGGAGGAAAGGATGGAAATAAGCAATGGTGGGAGGTGTGTTTAAGGAACACCTCTGTAGAAGGTTGCTGTGGTTTGAATGTGTCCCCCAAAAGTTCATGTATTAGAAACTAAATCCTCAAATTCATATGTTAATGACATTTGGATATGGGACCTTTGGGAGGTGATTAGCATTAGTTGAGGTCATGAGGGTGGGACCACTATGACGGCATGGCTTTAGAAGAGGAGACAGGGAGATGTGAGCTTGCCTGCTTGCTCTGTCTTGCCATGTGATACTCCCTGCCATGTTGTAGTGGCAGCAAAAAGTCCCTCGTCAGATGCCCAGCACATGCTGGAGCCATGTTCTTGAATTTCCCAGCTTCTAGCATCATGAGTCAAAAACCTATTCTTTATAAATTACTGGATCTGAGGTATTTTACTATAGCAATAGAAAGCCTAAGACAGAGATGACATTTGGAGAGTGATCTGAATCAAGGGAGGCAAAAAGCACCACCATAGCTTCGGGTGGGGCAGTAGCCAATGGATGTCTTCAGGCATGGATGAGTTTGATGGTTGGGAACCAGCAGAAAGACAGAGTGGTGGGAGGAGAGGGGATGTGATGGGAAAGGCCTGATAGGGAAGAGGTGGTTACATGAGTTTGAAGAGGGAGGCAGGGGTCAGGAATGAGGAACCTTGAAGCTCGTACAGATGAGCTTGTGGTGGGACCTGGTCAGAAGCCTGGAGCCCCACGAGTGATGGAATATGGTTAGGTGCTAAAGAGGATTGCTCCAGACACTGGGCCAAGAGTAGACTTCAGAAGCCAAGGGTCGAAGTGGTTTTGTGGGGCTATAAAACTATTGAAAGTAGAGATAGTCTGAGAAACATGGAGCCTGTAGTCAGTCTATATTTATGAATGTCTTTTGAGTCATACATAAGTCAAGAACCTTTTGGATTCAAATGACCCAACCCACATGAGCTGAAGGAGAAGAGGGAATAACTATATTGGCCCACATCACTGTTAAGTCCAAGGATTTTGCTGTCTTTTCACAGCTGGTTCTAGGGGTTCTGATGACATCATTATGGCTCTCTGTGTTCTTCGCCTCTCCCCTCTTCTTGTCTCTGGGGGTTGGCGTCTTTCCCTCATTTTGGACATAAATGTTTTCCATGAGCTAGAGAAGATGGCCACCAGGATCCTGGGATCACATACAGGCCTGGCAACTCCAGTGGGAGCCTTGCTGCTTTCTGTCTGCATCTGCATATCACTTCCAGGGAAGATCACTGACTGGACCGGCTTGAGTTCACAGATCTAGCCCTGGACCAGTCTTCACTGATGGCCCCCTGAGACTTGTGTTAGTTCCCCCAAGTCAGAGGTGCTGAGCAGATGGCACAATGCGTGTCCACTATCTGTCCTCTTTGGTCTCCCTCCTTCTCCAGCTAGGGCTGTTCAGTTGAGAAAGCAGGCAGACACTCAAGCGAAACCTGTGTCTTTACCAGCAAAACCCAGTCATGGAGAAGTTCAATCATGTGCTGATTCCTGGTGACCACTATTCAGACCACATGATTCTTTCCTCCAACATTGGGGCCAATGCCCCCTTGTTTTGGCAATACTGTTTTGAGAAGCAGTGGGGCAGATAGGACCTGGCTGGGTTCCACATTCTGCTTTGCCTCTTAATAATTTGCTCCATGACCTTGGGATATGCCACTTAACTTCTCTTATTGTCATGTCACTGATTTGACGAAGCCTTTGGAAGATGCACAATGCCATGTAGATGAGCGATGCTCATTTTGCATAGGAAAAGGAGAATACTGGGAGCAAAAAAATGTTGTATTTTAATCTGGGCCTCACTCCTTATTCATACGGGTCTCCCTTTGCGTAACTTCTTTCAGGGTGGGTGTTTTCCTTTGTTTCGGTCTTCTTGATACTTTTATGCCCTGATTGGATATTCCACAAAAATCCTTGAGTGGGGATGCTGGCATGGGAGAACAATCCCAGATTAAGACAAGTTGTGTTTTGTCAGTCAGCCACAGCGCTTTTAGCAATTTGACATAAACTTTATTTTAGATCTACAGAGAAGAAAGGACAACACGTTCCATGCTGATAAGATTTAAGTAAAACTCAAAGAAAAAAAAAAGAAGAAAACACACAAAACTTAATGCATTACTATGTAATGTCTTGGTTCCTGGTTCCTTAATTAGGCCTGTGGTTTTAGCAGAGTGCACCGTCTCAATACACAGATGGTTTTTATGTAAAATTTTTTTTCAAATGTTAATTTCCAGTGTCTGATGTTCTCTGCCTAAATCATTTTCTATTGTTTGTATTTGATAAGAACTGTATTTGTACTGCTCCTTTATAAGTTGGAGTCTTTTGTAATGGGATTTAACTTAGTGGTTTTACAGGTGTATGAAAATGTTAAGCTGTGTATTGTACTTGAGAGTTTGAAAATTCTTAGTTGCAGCTAATTTAAGAAAAGAAAAATTAAAACAGGTGATTAGCAGCTGCTTTCGGTTTTGAATGCCCTCGCTTTGGGGTTTTGTGCTTGCTTATTCGTGTGCAAATTGGTGTGGTTATTTTGGATGGGTTGAGACAGGCCAGCATGGCACCTCCCGGCCAGCTGCCCGGGCCCATTCAGGAGACCCTTCCCCTGTTCTCTGGGTGGATTTATTCCTGGCTAGCATGCACAGCCTTGCTCTCTCCCTAATGATTCAGGCCTTCTCAGGAAAACAAAGCAGGCCTGGCCCCATTTCTCCTTGAGGACAGCCTTGTTCACCGCCACAAAGACCCCCTTCTCCTTCAGAAGAGGACTAGGCCTCTCTGGGCAGCCAGGGACTGCAGAGCAGTGGCTGCAGCTCCTGCCTCCTCTTTGGGGTTCTGCCTTTCTGCTCTCCCCAGTGACAGCCTCGGGATGGCCTTAAGCTCCAGGTCCCGCAAGGCCCCAGGAGCCAAAGTCTGTCACTTGTCCTGTCGGGAAAACAACCTGAGGAAGGGTGGGTGAGGTGTGGAAGGGGCAGGTTAGGGATTCTGGGCTTCAGAGCTGGATCCAGCCGCCCACATCCCGCTTTGGCAGGCGGAGGCCTCCAGCTCCCTCCTACTCTGGCCCAGACGTTGTGCTTTCTTGGCCCTGCTGGGTCGCACTTGCTCAACCCTGGTCCTGTTGCCGCTTACTTATTAACAAAGACGCCAGTGGGAGCTGCCACACCAGCTCCCTTCCAGGCCTTTGTGGCCGCATCCTATTCACTTAAAGGTGAAATCATGACCTGCCTGACTTGATTTTTCAGTCGAGGGGATTTTGTGTTTGTGTCTTCCTCCAGTAAGAGGATTGGGCTTTCATTCACAGAGATTTCATCAGTAAATACAAAGGGAAAATGCCCAAGAGAGACATGCTTGCTCTTCAGATTAATAAATTAATCTTTTTTTCTTTTTCCTTTGGATGAACTGAAGGTGCTTTACCCTTGCTCTTGACTGAGTCTTTGTTGGGCTCACCTTTGACCTTAGTGGACTTGATTATGCAGCCAGGATTCTGGAACATCCCATCTCCTTGCTGGGGTCAGCGGGTCACACGCTTGTTTTCTTGCTTGTGTTTTGAAGTGAGCACCTCATGGGCCTGCTGTTTAGGGGACCCCTTCTGGTGTACTTGGCTTCAAAAGGGGTCACCAGGCTCCCAGTTACACAAGTTGGCAACTGTTCCTGAAGAAAAGCATCAGGGAAAAGTTGAGGGCAAATTGAGGGAGAGAGGAGGACCTTTGTGGGTTTTTCTTTGTGTGTTTTGTGGTTAGCATTTTGGACCTGTAAAACCAGAAAGACTCCATCAGGCAGTTTTCTCCAGGTCAGTTCTAGTCCGGAGCCTTTCTGAGGACTGCAGTGATGTTTATGGTTAGTGCTGGCTGGGAGCACATTCAGGGGTTTTGGCGTGTAGCCAGAGCCTCACTGGTGGCAGTTGGCCGAGGTGAGGCTGCGTCCATTGGAGGAAAGAGCATCTTTCTAGTTCTCACAAAGGCACCTTATGGGCCAATGGTCACCCTGTGTCACCCTAAGAGGGATCTTTTGGAGAAATGAGATTGGAGAAGGGGAAGGTGAATGTGTGATGTGTGATCCTAATGATGCCTGGTTGGAGGGGACCTTGGAGACCCATTAGACCAGAGCTCTCATTGTCAAATGAGTGGGCTCAGACAGGTTAAAGGACGAAAGGTGACACAGTGATTCTGTGAACATCAGATGTACAAGGCTTGGGAGAACGGTTTTAAGACAAAAGAGTGCTGATTTTCATAAAATGTCTAACAGTTGTGTGGAAGTTTCTGGACCTAAAGCATTGTGCACATTGAAATGTAAATATACTTATGAAGGAGACAGGTAAAATCGAGGACAACCCCTTTTTGGTGTCCTTTAGGGGTGTTCCTAATACTTTGAGTTTGGTTTTGTGGCAGGGTTGGGGGGGATTCCTGTATCCACCCCACACAGCCCTTCGTTGCCGCCATCCCTCTGAAGATGGGCAGCCCTGGGTAACAGGTGGTTTTTGCTGTCCCAGCAGCCAGGCCCAGCGTTTTCCCAGACATTTCCTGGATTCAGGGTTTTGCATCTTATCTACTCTTTCCACTCACCCAAACCCATTAGATCCCACTGCTTGGGGCCAGGGAGCAGGAACACCTCTCCTGAGAGCCAGCCAGTCAAAAGTGATTTGGGTCTCCCTGTGGCACACTTTGTCCTGACTCTGTGTGGGGATTTTAATCTTCTTATGAATCCACCCGAGAGGGAGATAGAATAGGCTGATAGTAAGCGCAGGGGCCCCGCTCACAGCTTTCGGATGCTGGGCAGAGACATGCCTGTCAGAGTCTCAGTCTGTAGGATGATGTCCCCGTGGTTGTGTGAGCTAACCCTCAAGGAGAGCTGGAGTGGCATTATCAGTAGTGTTGGGTGGCAGGGGCTGTGCCCAGTCATGGGTGGGGAATTGCATCTGCCGTCCAGTGGCTGTGGTCAGCTGGTGACATCCAGCCTGCAGGGCCTTGACTCCTGCGACCTACCCTGGGAAGTCCCTGTTGTTGAGGCTTGAGCTGAACCCCATTACCATTTCCTTTACCGTTGGCCTACTCTGCTTTCTTTGGCAGTGAATATTGTTTTTAATCCCCTATGAATGTTCTCCTGGTCACACTGCCTTAGCTCCCCATCCCATGTGACGTCATTTGGCACCCTGATTTGTGACTTAGGGTGTTCTGGGAAACTCCAAGAGCCTGACCCTCCTTATTACTTAGGAAATCCCCATGCAGTGTCCCTGGGTTCAACACCAGAGAAGTGCTATGCATACATGTCCAGAAAGCTCTTTGACTTCAAATGTGGTGAGGAAGTGACTAATTGAAGCGAGCGAGGAGGTGCTGGAGGTTGGACCCATGCTCTGTTATGAGGGGGCTTTAGAAACAAGCCCTGGTGTCTGTAGCCCCTTGGACTAGGCTTTGGTCTTCTACAAACTGAGTTTTAGGACTTAGGGAAGGAGCGAGGCTGTGGCCCAGACCAGTGTGCATGTTCTTGGTTTGTATATGAGCGGAATTTTTACTCTGCCTTGTTTCACAAAGGATTGTGCAACAGTCGAAACTATTTCTCTTTAATAGTCCTGCCTTTTCCTAATCCTGGGAGCCTTTGATCTCTGGGAAAAGGTTCTCAGCAGTGGTTTAGGGGCCCCTCCTGCTGATCTGGGGCTCCACTGGGGAGAATAACAGGGCCTAGCAATAGGTGACTTGGGGATTGGCTCTAGAGAGGAGTACCTGGCCAGGGGCTCTGGGTCCACTTTCAGCTGCAGAGCTGGTATGCCCTTGTCCTGCACGCTCATCTGGCCCTCCAGGGCCACAGAAGCCCTCCTGGTTTGATCTGGTAGCAGTGAGGAAGGTGCCATTTCTGGGTGTTCATGTGAACCCATGAACAGAAAATGTTAGAACTAGCATTAATGTTCCTGGAGTGATTTTTCTCTGGTTTCTTCATTCTATTAAGTTTTAAAAATACCTTATTGCTTCCACAGAAGAAAAAGTCTAGAAAATGGGAAAAGTGAATATAACATTTTGTTCAATATTGAAAGTTAATTTAAGACAGAACCAGAGGCCAAGACAAGAGTCTTCTCTTTTCCTCATTTGGTGATATAATTGACCCTTCGCACCTCCATCCAGCTTAATATTCATTCAGCAGAAGCTAATTAGAGGGTGTGGAGGTGCCACACAGTACAGAGCAGAGGCGCATTTCTGTGTGAACTCCC
Organism: Pedetes capensis; assembly: GCA_007922755.1. Classification (NCBI taxonomy): domain Eukaryota; kingdom Metazoa; phylum Chordata; class Mammalia; order Rodentia; family Pedetidae; genus Pedetes; species Pedetes capensis. Next base: position 131,732 of record VMDO01002817.1, read on the forward strand.
TCATTCTGATGGGTCTATCTTGTCCATAAAATTTGCTACGGATTATAACAAGTGGATTATTAACTCAGTATGTAGGGAGGGCAAGGATGTCTTCTGTCTGCTTCCCTTCTATGGGATCTCAGCGGGATAGAGTGAAGTGTGTGTTATGAACAGTCAGTATAGTTTCTGAACCCCCAATTCAAAGTTGTGCGTTGTTATTTTTGCAGTGCTAGGGATTGAACCCAGGGCCTTGAGCATGATAGGCAAGTACTGTGGTACTGAGCTATACCCCACCTGAACCCTAAATTCAAACACCATGCCAAACATAAGGTCTTTCTCATGGGTAAATTTGTGTATGGATATGGGTAGCCTTACAAAGGTAGAATAGTGAAATTCCATTTTCTTATAGATTCTGCAAACTGTCTTTGCCAAAAATTAGGAAATACATAAAACAGAGCTTTCCTGGAATAGCTGGAATTTATCCCTGGCATTGGGACAACTGGCTATCAGGAAGCAAGTGTACCTTGGCTGCCTGTGGTCTTGACTTATCCTTCTGAATGAGTAGCCCCTTACCTGTACCTGGGTTGGACAACAGTGAAGGTGGAGTCTCTGTGAACAAAATGAAGCTAACTTTCACCTTTCAGACAAAAGTGGTTGACAGCCACCTGCAGTTCCTAGAAGCAGAGCTGGGCACAGACATTTAAATGAAGTATAAATTTTCATTTCCATTTAAATCTTGTTCTAGGATCATGTTGCTTATGAAAAGTGTTTGTGTTGCTTATGTTTGGGGAATAGCGGGCTTCATTTCCTAAATCAAGTTCCTACCACATTGTTGAGATAAAAGCTCCCTGGATGATCTGAAAATGGAGTTGGTGAAGTCACTTGTCTGTAGTTACCTGGCCTACTGTGGAAATTAATATCTGACCCAATTCTGTTTGCCCAGTGAGTTTATGGCTTGCTAAGTGGCTGTTGTAATGATCCATTGACTGTCACAACTGCATTTCCTGAGAATTTTATTTTATAGTTCTGAAGTTTTAGTCCATAAATCTTTTGAACTTGAGCTTTTGAGTCAGAGGAGCTGTGTGGTTCCAAGGGGAAAGAAATGCCAATTTTATTTTTCATACCTATGTACCATGTCCCCCCTCCCTATCCTTTTCTCTTTATATGCCACTCCTCTGATATTTCCTGCCTGACAAAAATCCATATTAAAGTTAGTCTTCATGTAATACCATTAACAGAATGTTTGTGTTAAAAAAAATTCTAGAGAGGGCAATGTTCAACTCAACTATGTGAGCTGTAATTGTTAAGTTTCTGTTTAAAAATGAAAGCTGTTGGAACCCTTCTGTATTGCTGGTGGGATTGTAAAAGGGTGCAGCCATGGTAGAAGACTGTAAGGCAGTTACTCCAAAAATTACACGCAGAAGTACTATATGATCCATTAATTTCACTTCTGGTTCTATACACAAAAGATGTAAAGGTAGGACAGATATCTGAATACCACTGCTCACTGTAGCCTTATTAACAATAGCCAAAAGGTGGAAACCACCTAAATGTCTGTCAACGAGTGGATAAACAAAATATGGTGGATACACATAGTGGAATATTATTCAGTCATAAAAAGGAAGGAAATCCTGTCACATGCCATAACATAGATGAATCTTAAAGACAGTGTATGGAGTGAAATAAATCAGTCAGTAGAGGGGAAATACTATGTGATTCCTCTTATATGAGGTTTCTAGTGAAGTAGAATCCATAGAAAGTGGAGTGATAGTTCAATGTGTATGTCTTTTTGCCACAATAAAAAACATAATAAATGAATGGGAAGGCGTGTGTGGATGGGGATCCTTGTCTTTCTTAAACTAGATGGGTGAGAAACTGCCTTCCAGATGTGCTTTGAACGTGCAGCATGGCTGAGGCTGGTCTGACAAGATGAGCCAGCTCAGGTGGACCCCATGTCTCCTCCTGGGCTATTGTACTCTTCCCCCCATCCCCCACTCCACACTGACCTGCATTTTCCTCCTAGCTGGGGCTTTGGGGGCCAGAAACAGCTCCTACCTGAAACCTTGGTCCTTGGTTGCTTTATGTGATAATTATTGTGTTCTATTTTAGGCTGCCTCTCTGCATTTGGTAACCGTCTGGGATTCTGTTTTGTTCACTCTCTCCGTGAGACATAATAAAAGAACAGAAAGACCTTGTTTAGGTGGTGCAGGACTGAAGGCTGGGCTGGCTGGGCTGGGAGACATAGTTCCTTCTGTGCAGCGGGAGACTGGATTCCCTTTGGGTGAAGGCTGAGAAAAGACAAGGCTTAAAATAAAAGAAAATACATATTTTCCCCTGCTCTGGAAACACGCTTGGCTCCAACACAGCAGGTGGCCGAGGAACTCAATCTGTGAAGGCATCAGCGCTTTCAGTGCAATCAAAGTTAAGTGCAGAAATTTAATTAAACGGCATCAAGGATGGCAGAAACTTTGTAAAGCTGCAGTGCATTGTCAAATTCAACAATTATTTCGAGGAACACAATCCACAGATGGCGTCTAATTGATAAATTAAGGTTCTGCTTCTCTAATGGGCTGGCATTTGAGCCCAATTCCCACCCATACAGTAACCCTCACCTCCAAGAAGCCCCCTTTCCCCAGGCCTGTCTTTCATCCCTATAAGGAAAAACCCCCATCTCTTTCCCCAATGGCCCACTGGAATGCAGCGTCTGGCCCAGTGTTACTTTCGACAGACCTCCCACTCCTTGTCCTGTGAGGCCACAGCCCCCATGTGAGATGGAGTCTTGTCCTAAAAACAGAACAATAGGGCTTCTTTGGGCCTGTGTGTCCTTTCTGCTCTGCTAACCCGGATATGTTGTTCAGATCTGCCTGGGCTATTTATTTATTCATTTTTTTTTCTTTTTCCTTTTTAGCATTGCTGGCTTTTATCCTCCATGGCACAGGATTTTTGCCCAAAACAAAAGTCTCAATTTGTTTATTCTTTTCTAAAAAAACAACAAAACCCTCTGTTTTTCAGACCTTGAGGCACTTCCTGTCTGTTAGCAATCGATAGCCAACTTAGTTTTATTTCATGAGAAAGTATTTGCTGTCTCTAAAGATCCAGCCATGTTCAGAGAAAAGTATCTTGTCTTGAAAATTAAAACAAAAAAATAAGCAAGCAGATACCCTGAAGGACTTGAATGTTTACCAGAACTTCGTTTTGCAGATGAGAAAACTGAGGTACAATGGTGTTCTATGATCTTGGGACAAGTTCTTTGAAACCATGTTCCTAGAGACGGAGGAGAGGCTGTCCAGTGCGTCGGGGCTGCCTCCTTTCAGCGGAGACTGTGCATTCATCTGTCCCACCAAATGTGCATTCACAGCTCCTAGTGCTCCTCTGAATGCTGAGGGCAGACTTGAGGAGGGAGGAGAAGATGCCCCTCCTGGCCACATGGAGCCTACAGGGATGGTTGGGGACGGATACTGCACTGATGCCACAAGTGGATGCAACAGTCCAACTTGAAATAGATGCTCTGGAGAAAAGGTGGGGTGGTGTAAGAGCCGGGTCCAAGGGCATCCCTTGGGAGCATGAAGGAGTGACCTGGAGTTAGGTCAGGAGGGTGGAAGAGCCTCCCTTGGAGGGAATAGCTTGCTTGAGAGCTTTTGTATTGTTAGAGCCAAGAAAGGGTTTGTAGGGGAAGAGACCATGTGAGAGAGGCTGGCAGTCAGCAAATAGGTGTCTTAGTGGCAGAGTAGCCTTCATGTATTGAGCACTTACTGTGTTCCTCATTGTTCAGAACTTTCTGTGGCCACCTTGTCTAACTCCTTATTTTATTCCTGTATGTAATGTCAGTGTCTCCCCCCAACCCGCCCTTTGGTGCTAGGGATTGAACCAGGGCCTTGCACATGCTCGGCTAGTGTGCCACCACTGAGCTACATCTCCAGCCCTGTCTTAGCATCTTCTACAGTGCCTGGCACATAGTAGATTCCCAATAAATGTTTATCAGGTTAATAAGTGAACTCACCCAGAGATGGGTGTTATTTCCCTGATCTTGTAGTTGGAGAAACTGAGGCTGACAGAATCCATTTGTCCTGGTCCCTGGCCTGTGGTAGGTTCAGTTTCTGTGCTGGAATCTGTTTATCCCCCTGCCCTGGGCCCTTTTCCACTCCTCACCCCACCCATAAAGGGATAATGTGTGTGCTCCACCTGGTGTCAAGAACTGTAGTTAATAACCCTCTTGGTGGAGAGAAGAAGAAAGAAGACCCTAACTTTTATTTCTACACATGTAGTAGTTAGTGGTGGAGAGGACCAGATTTAAAACAGAACCTTTGCATGAGAAGCAGGCGGAGGTCCCACCCTTAGCCAAGTTACCTTGGCCTTATCTTTGCTCGATATTCAGTCTGTCCTAGAATGAGAACACAGAAGGGGTGGGGAGCAAAGGAACAGATCATATTTGCGTATTTGTTTGTTTATTTCTAAAGAATAATTGTGGGGATGCTGCAGCAGAGCCCTTTCTAATTGCCTTTTTTTGTGTACGTGCGTATGATTGTGTGGGTGGCTTTTGATATTTCGCGTAGTTTATGGAGGCGAGGATCCTGTGCCCGGGATGCCAGATGATGTAGTTGAATGGCTGTCAGCTGTTTATTTGCTAGTCTGTCTTTACCAACACAGTGTTCTTGAGTTTGGAGGCCCAACAGTGTTTGATTCCCCCTCCTCCTCCATATCTAAATATATCCAACTAGTCAATCAGACTTGGCAGCCGGCAGGGCTGTGGCTGTCGGATTGAGTTTGCCTTGGATCCCCTGAACTATTGGCTTGTTTTCCCAGCTCAAAAGTGTATTCAAATAGTGATATCCAAATTAGACTTGCAAACGCACATGCAGGTAGGAGCCTGGTAGGTGAAGAATGAAGCAGCGTTTTGGTATAAGATGGCATTTCCTTCTCCGCTGAGCTCAGTGGTAGAGCAGACAGAGCTGTGTGAGGGGAACGGCTTCACGCTTGGTGAGCAAGATGTGTGGGTGTGTTTTCCTGAATTGTGCTTAAATTTTTTTTTTTTGAAAAATTTTAAGTTGTATCAAGATTGAAAAATGAGAAACCAGCAGGTGATGGAAAATACACTCAAGCAGTCACACACAGAGGCAGATAGGGCATTGGGGTGTTTCTCCAGGGTGTTTCAAGAACTGGCCCCTCTGATGTCCCTGTCCTGGCCACAGACTCCGGGAAAGTCTCGGGCCTTGGAGAAGATGCCGATTTGTGGCCTGGAATAGCCCCTTTCTTCATGCTGTCTGAGGCTTCTCCTATAGCCTAGGAACAGACAGGCTCCTGGTCCGTCCCTGGAGGCTTCTTATAGGACCTGTGGGAAGCAACCCAGGGGACTTTTAATCCCTACCTGAAAGGTACCCTGTGCTCTTCAGGGAGAAGCATTGATAAATACACATTGTGAGTGCGCATGTCTCCAAGTGCCCATCTGCCCAAGAAGCTTTGCTATAGGAAAGAGTTGGAGTCCCCACTGGCAAGGCCTGGGGGCACAGGCCTCCACACTTCCACCCAACCTCCGCCTTCCAGCTGGGCAGTGGCCTGCAGGCCTGGGCACCAGTTGGTGCAGGCAGAAAGTTCTCCTCCAACAACAGGCACCTGGAGTGGGTTTTGTAGGGTTCCTGGGCCTTTGGTGAAGTCAGAGAGGGAGAAGTGAAGGGTACATTACCAGTCTTAGGTGTTGGAAAAAAAGAAATATTGGATACAGACCCTGCCCTCAGGCAGCAACCAGAGTACAGAGAACACATTCACGCAAATAATCAAGCAGCATAGTGTTGTTGTTTCCCCAACCCCCCCCCCCCCAGTACTGGGGGTTGAACCCAAGGCCTCGCTCTGGCATGCTTTGCAAATGCTGTACCACTGAGCTGCACCCCCAGCCCCTGTTTTCACTGTTTTGAGACAGGGTCTCCCTAAATTATGCAGACTGCTTCTGGCCTCGAATTTGTGGTCCTCCTGCCTCTGCCTCCTGAGTCACTGGGATTACAGGCGTAGTGGTTTTTAAATAGTGGTTCAGAACCTCTGGCTATCCTTAACAGTCTTTCATAGGATCTATAAAAACTTTTTTCCATAATAATCATAAAACTTAGTCTCTCATCCTTTCATGAATATACAATGGAACTTTCCAGAGGCTGAATGACCTGTTTTGACATTGTCCTGATGGCTGATGGGATGCATGTATTCCTGTGTTTAAAAAGCCTTAACTTTAATTTCCTTTTTTTTTTTTTTTTGTTATTGTTGTTGTTCTGGGGGCCTGAACCCAGGGCCTCACTCATACTTTACAAGTTCTTTACCACTGAGCTGCACCCTCAGCCCATTTTTTAACTTTTATTTTCAGACAGGGTCTTGCTAAGTTACAGAGGTTGCCACTGGCCTTGAACTTGTGATCCTCCTGCCTCAACCTCCCAAATTCTTAGGATTATAGGTGTGCACCATTGTCTCTGGCAGTTCAACTTTAATTTTTATGCAGTAAATATTGGTAGCTATAACACACAGAAACAAAAGATCTTTGGTGGTCCTTGCCCTTTAAGAGTATAAAGGTGTCTTGACACCAAAAAGCTTGGGAACTACAGAGTTAGAATGTAAGAAGATGAGTGGCAAGTTGAAGTTACGTGCTACGTGCTGAGGTAGCCCATAACTGTTATTTAGGGGTAGAAAACAGGTATTGGTGGTGAGCTGGGTAGGAGATTGTCAGGGAAGGCTTTCAAGAGGAGGGATTTTCTTACCTGGGCTTTGTAAGATGAACAGGAGCTTCTAGAGAGAGAAGAAAGGCTTTCAAAGCATTCTAGAAAGAATAACATGTTTGAAGGAACGGATATGTGAAACATGATGGTGTGTTGGCCTTTCCTCCCCAGCCTGTGGCGCAGAAACATTTTCATACTGGCCTCACCCTGGGATTTTTCTCTACCAGGGATTTCCAAATTGGGCTGCAGCTCTGAGTCCCTTGATGAGGTTTATGGAAATCCTGGTCAAATCACTCTTCAGGTCTGCTTCAATCTACTGATGGGTTGGTAGTACTGGTGGTTCTGGTGGTGGAAACGACTGAATGCCCTTTGGACCATTTTAGTTTCTTTGCTGAGAGTGACATCACAGGTGTCCCCACAGCAAGCCCAGGTCATGCCATCCTGTTGGCTGGGTCACAGTCGCAGCAGGTAGCACACGATGTGTGCCATTCCTTCCTCACACCGTCCCTCCCCTGCCGTGGGGAAGCAGAAGAGAATAGGACCCTGGATGCAGAGTAGCCCCCGGGTACTGGGCACTGTCACCTCGATTAAGGTCTTGACCTCTCTGAGCCTGTATGTCCCCTAGGAAGAAAGCAGACTGGACAGACCTTACCAGACATGCTTCCATGTCCCAGGGAAAGGGACCTTCCTGTTGCTGAGTAATTTGTTGTGGTTTTGTCTCTAGGAGGTATATGCCGTGGGACATGGTGTCTTCTTAGCAGCTCAAGGCTTTGCAGAGGAAGATACTGTGGTGTTCAGAATAGAATTTAGACAGCTCTGAGGCAGTAAGGAAGGGAAAAGAGGGCCCCCGCCCACATCTGTGTCAGGTGCTGATCTGAACATTTTGTGAGTCACTTCATTTAATGGTCATACTGTTCCTGTACGGAGGTGCTGCTGTCTCATTTAGGAGGTGAAGAAACAGAGGCACAGAGAGGTTACCTTAATTTGCCCAAGGGCACACAGAATCCAGGTGTCAGACTTCTTATCTTCTGTTGTTGACACTTTATCCTATGTCCCTGGGGGGAGGGAGGACTGGCTGTAGTCTAGAGGGGCTCAGAGGAGAAAAGAGCCAGAGTAACACCCATTTTCTCTTTCTTAACAAGAATAAGAAACAGAAATAAAGGGCTGGAGAATAAAGTATTGTTAACCAGACTGGTAAATCAATAGACTAATTAAAAATCAAACACCTTAGAACACCGTTTTTGGGTTCATTGTAAACCAACGTTGAAACGTTAAAACTTGCCTGGCCCATGGGTTTGAATTATTAACCAAGTGAGTTAATTTCAAGCCGTCTGTCTGGGTGGCTGAGAAAACACAGCGAGTAGAAGGGGAATTTGTGCGCCTTTCTTGCAGAGGCTTGCCTTGGTGTCAAGGTCTTGTTATTAGTGCTCCTGTTTGCATTTTTAATCAAAGTGTCTTAAACATAGCCAGAACCTCGCTAATTCAGATGGATTGGGGAGAAGGATGGTTTGAATCAGTAAAGCCTTGGATTCCATATATCTTTCCTAATGGAAGAAGTGCCACCCTGTTGTGCAATATCACAGTGTCCCTGTGGGAGAAGAGACCCTTTTTTCAGTCCTTCTGGCTTCCAGTGTTTGGCCCCACCTGCTGCCTATGTTGCTCTTTGATGTGCCTTTCTGCCCAAGGCCAAGATCCTGGGATACATGCCCTCAAGAATTAGCCCTAAACAACCACTCTGCAATGAGACCTTCAGGACAGTGGTCCCCAACTTTTTTGCCACCAGGGACCGGTTTTGTGGCAGACAACTTTTCTACAGACTAGGGCTGAGGTGGGGTTTTGGGATGATTCAGGTACATTACATTTATTGTGTAAATACAGATGAAGCTTCACTCAGTAACCCACTGCTCACACCAGTACCTGCCCAATTGCTTGGGGACTGGGGACCCCTGCTGTAGGATATTCAGTGATGGCCAGTTGACCTCAGAATGTTTCTGTAGGATTTTAAGTAGAGACTCTGCTACACTTGCTTCAATGACTGGCTAAGACTCAGCACCACTTGCATGGATTTAAGTTCTGTGGGCTGTGATTATGACCTGTCTGGGCTATTTTACTTGGTTTGATGCTCCAGGGCCACAGTTATACTGAAGCTTTGCAGGGAGGCTCAGAACCCACAGATCTCGCCAGAGCTGCCAGATCCCATGATAAGGTCACAGAATATCCAGTATTTCAGTTGACTTGTATATCATCTTATTTTTTCCAGAGTTCTTTACAAGATGGTCTCATTTGCTCCCCAAGAGAACCCTGTGAGGTCAATTATATAGTTGCTGTTTTATACATGACACACGTGGGTAGGCTCAATAACTTCCCTGAGTATTGCTGCTTGCTGGTTAATTTGCTAAATGGGCTTTAAAAAAGGAGATAAATGTAAATTTCAGCTTCATAAAATAGTCACATTTGAAATGCTCATGACTCAAATTAATTAATTAAAAAACAGCATAAAATACACTCCTGCCGCAAACATGGCAAGTGCGTAATGTTTGCTCCATTCAGACAGCTGAAGGGGTAACGTTACATGATGGATATGTGATAAAAAGCACTTTGACTCCAGCTTGGGCATTTACAGAAAAGAGAGACTTGGGCGGTTTTGTTTATTTAGAATCTTGGTGACTGCTTCTGCCCTACTCGTCTGGTTACAAAAACTTGGAGAAACTTTGGAAAACCACCAGAACCAAGTAAAAATTCCCTTAATCCCACAGTTTACAGACATAAGCATTTTATGTTTTGGTGGATTTTCTTCCATCTTTTTTTTGGGGGGGCGGAGGGAGAAGGAAATTCATATATGTATGTATACACATACATTTGCTAACTTGCTTTCATAATGATATCATGAATCTTTTCCCCATGTCATTTGCTATTTTTTGTGCATGGCTCTTAGTGTTTATGTGCTATGGGAATTTGCGGTTATACTTTGTGCCCTCAGCCTATTATTGAATAGCTAGCTTGTTAATGATTTATTATAAATAACACTGTAGATACCCTTGTACTTACCCCTTAGTAACATATCTGATCTCCTCCTTACAGTGTATAACTAAAAGTGGAATTTTTAGGTCAAAGGCTATGGACATTTTAAGGGAAATTTCATACACACACAAAATATGTGTATTTGCGTGTGTCTAATAAAATTATATGATACAACTTTATGCTTGGTAAGAATATCCAAATAACCATAAGATGTCATATATAATCTTTAAAAAAATTTTTATATCTTATATAGACCCTATAAGGAAAATGGCACTATTTTATACTTTCACCAGAATTTGCAAGATGAACTTAATTTTTTCAAAATTAACAAGTGTGGCACAGACCTGGAATTTTAGCACTCAGGAGGCTGAGGCAGGAGGATCCTGAGTTCAAGGCCAGCCTGGGCTATATAGCAAAACCCTGTCTGAAAGGAAAAAAAGAGAAGCTATATGTTTATGGTAAATATGTTTACTTGTGCTACAGGGTAAGGTTTACTTTTTCAAAGACTGATGCTTCTTGGCTGCACTTGGGCTGAGGTTATTCTTTGCCACTGCCTCCCTTCGGTGCCATTTGACATTTCTCTTTACGGTTTGTTGACCTACCTGCCTATCTCCAGCATGCTGACCTACCTGCCTGTGTATCTTATGTGGTTAACATTTAGCCAAGTTTGAGGATGGAAATAGTTTTCTTGTGAATCAGAATTTTCAGTGTAACCTCCCAGGAAACCACCACTACAGGTATGAAAGGAGGGCAGAGTGGGAGGCTCTGCTCGCTCTAATCCACAGTGTTACTAAGTGAAACACACTTGGAAAATGCCAGGAAGCTGGGACTGGCTTTGTGATTATACCTATAATCCCAGTGACTCAGGAGGCTAAGGCAGGAGGATCATGAGTTTGAGGTCAGAGGCAGCTTGTGCAATTTAGACTCTGACTCAAAAACTAAAAACGGGGCTGGGGGTGCGCTGCAGTGGTAGATCACTTGCTCAGCATGTCCTGGGTTCAACCCCCCAGTACTGAAAGAAAAAGAAAAGAATTTAGAAAAAACAAAATGCCAAAAAGTATGAATATTAAAACAATTTGCAGAGGTAATCATGGTCAACAAATTGATATATTTCAACCATCTATAAGCACCTCCAAAAAAAAATACATACAGATAAATTTGAAAACAAGCAGGGCCTATTTTCTATTTATTTTATTCTACAGAGGAACAACAAGTACTTTCTGTTGTAAAATATAAATGACACAGAAACCAATACTACCACTCTTTTTTTCCTAGAAGGAATTATAAAGGAATATCGTTTACTACCCTTCTGCCTGCCTATCCCTACCACTGTGGTTCTCTCTCTGCAAAGGAGATGCTCAGCTCCGGTTAAAAGCGTGTCTCAGAGCGTGATTTGAACTTCATCACTCAAGAATGAGGACAGTTTTTCTCTTACTGAAATGCATGGATTGTACTGATTGATTGCAAATATAAATTCAGAATTATGAAAAGTAAAGGGCACCAGAATTTTAAATTCCTGAATATTAGGGTTAGGCAATTTGGGGATCATTTAGTGTCACTTTGTTGTTTTACAGATGCAAAAACAAAGCCCAATAAACATTAGTAGTTAGTGCCTGTTCCAGGTCATCCAGCCAGTAAGAAATGAAACTGAAATGTCAGGTTCTGGTTTATATCTTTTTTTTTTTTTTTAAGTAAAGATGTTGATCTATTTTTAAAAACAAGAACACAGGCGATATTTTGGTCTGGTTTCAGTTGCAGAGAGCTGAAACCATTCCTATCTAGTTTAAACAGAAAGAAATTTGTTGGAGGGCATTGGGATACCTGCAGAAATCGTTAGGAAATGTAGAGAGACCTGCAGGCTATGCTTTTGGGAACCAGTACTGAGCCATGCAGCCGATCTCGGTCTTTACTAGCTGCTGCTGCTCCAGTCATCTGGAAGTCCCTCCAAATAAGAACACGATGCCACAGCTGACCGGTTTAGAACCACTGCCACCACGCTGTCCTGATCAGGAAGCTTCTACTGCTGCTGCAGCCCTGCCATGATCCTTTCTAGCCAAATAGAGTCTCTGTGAGGAGTCAGTGAAGACTCAGTATGTTGCTGCAGACTAACCAAACACCTCCCTGGCCACAGTGTCAGAGGAAACAATTAAAGCACAGAACACATCACTTCCCCTTTCGAACGGAGCCGGAGGGCAATCTGAAATTACAATCCTTAATTTTTCAGATCTTGCATAACAGAAAGGCTTATGCAGGGGAGGCTGGAATGAGTAATGGCACCAGTTTGCCATGTCTACTCTGGGATGAGTAGAGAAACCAAATGATAAGTGACACGCTTGAGCTCTGTGTTATGGCTAGGTAGACCAGCAGAGAAGCAAGAAAATGGCAAGACAACTGGCAAACTATACAAAATATAAAAGACAGCACAAGAAAAACTGTATGTGGAACATATTGGCATGGGGTGGTAGTACTACCTTATGCTGTTTTAAGATAATTTATAATTATGTTGCACTTTTGCAACCATCGGCATAAGTGGTGTGTGGTAATTTAGCATTTAAACCTGAGTGAAATTAAATTCACGTCCAGATCCAGCCTAAGGAGTGAAGGTTTCTCATTTTAACCCTTGAACTTGTATTCTGATATTTATCTCCAAAACTTTTAACTTCTTAAGTAAAATTTTTCCTGCCTTTTTTCCTGATACTATTTTCTTCATGCTTTTGAGGAATCCTACATTCCTTTTCAAATCTAAAGTTTAAAAAGATACTTACCTCTGATCTTGCAGAGAAACTGTGCACAGTTGGCATTTGGGATGTGCTTTAGGCCACACAGCAGCTGAGACACAAGTCCTGCATGCTGTTGGGATGATCATCTTGGTTTCTAGGTATTCGGCGCCTCTTGTAGGACTTCTAAGTGCTCCTGAAATTTCCCCATGTGGATCAGACATGATTTTTTGCCATTTCCGGTCACTGCCAGCTTCCTGGTATGACAGCTGAGTGCCTAGTGTTTACACAATGCTGAGTTTAGGTTTGGCTAGATTAATGTAGTATCTCTGCTGAGCTGTGAGATTTTTTTTTTTTTTTTTTTTTTTTTTTATGAACATGTAGTCTGATTAAACTGAAAATGGGACTTATGGGAGAAGAAGCAAGAGAAAACGATGAGTAGAGGGTCAAAAATTCAGAAAGGGGTGGCAGGAAGTAAGGTGGTCAGCACATTTAAATCCCTAGCAACGGATGATTAGCAGCCTTCCCAGGCTTGAGCTAGTCAAGTAGGTCAGCAGTTGGCTGCATGAATCATGTTGTACTGGTGATACGAAGCCAGGAGAGAAAGTCTAAGAATGTAAAGATGTAGTTCTGCCTCCAAAGGAGTTTACTTTTCTATTCACGTGGAGAAGCCGTGCTGGAAAACAATCTCTGGGCATGTAGAAGCAGTGACAGAATTGTGTGCCAGATGTCATGGACTTCTGAGTGGCTGAGGAGGCCAGGGGTTCCTGGGGTGGAGAGCTGGGCTGTTAAACCAGGCTGGGCTTCTTGGAATAGCTAAAGATGAGGAGGACATGACCATGGAACATTATCACATAATTAAGAATTCAGTAATGACTTAGGCAGTGTGTTTAAGTCATGCCCAGCAAGAATGAGGGCACAGAGGCCACTCTGAGTGGATGTGTTTGCAGCACCCTGAGATATAACAACCTGGTGGGGGTGAGGAGTGGTGTTGGGTGCCAAGAGGAGATAAAGCTAGAGATGAGGGTGGGCTGAGCTCCCTCACCCCCTCCTTCTCCTCTCATGTGTGTGGCCCTATACCTGGAGAATGCCTGTACCCACAGTAAAGACACACAACCCTCCCTGGCCGATTCCAGTTCTGGCCGCCCAGGAGCAGCTGGCTGAGTCAGCCCGTCTTGCCTTTGAACTTGTGCTCACCTGCTTGCTTTAATTAGATGATATGTGGGTTCCCTTATCTTCCCCAGAGAAGATTTCTTTCTTGAGGTGATCAGCTATTGATGCCAGCACGGGATTAGAGTTGATTCTGTCCATTTCCCCCTTGGGCCCCGTTACAGGATGTCTGAGATAGGAAAATCACATGTCCAAGCAAGTGATGGGTAAGTCGACTGGCAAGTCCATGAGCCTGGTTACTACCGGTGCCTTTTCAGGTTTACAAAGCACAATCACATGTAATCTGATTTGATCCTCGGAGCTAAAGTACAGCATTCCCCAGGAATGTTGTCCCATTTTACAGATGAGGGAACGAAGGCTCAGAGCCTAGCTTCAAACCGTGAAAACTTGAGTTCAAGTTTGTGTGCCCATTCAGTCTGTTAAATTTAGAGGGTTCAGGTTTGGGTTTAAAATTTTAGTCCTGTGTGTAGATAGATGAGTAAAAATTTTTATTTTGTTTTCAATTTTTAAATAGCTAATGATATATAAGGGCTGGGAGCTTTAGCTCAGTTGGTAGAGTTGCTGCTCCGCACTGTCTGAGGAGCTGAGTTTGATTCCCAGCACCTCAAACAGGAGGACATGACAGTCCACTCCCAAAACAATCCCAAAACAATCAGCCATTGAAAACCCTATGAGGATTGCTGTGATTGGGATCTGACTTGGCGGCACCTAACAACAATGATATATAAAAAAAAAAAAAAAATTAAAAGCTGAACCCAAACCCAATTTTTTGCTGGGTTCAGGTTTGGATTCAGAAAAATTCTTTGAAATGTTTGAACTGAATGGCTTTAGGGTTTGGGTTGAGATTCAGTTTGAAACCCTGCTATCTACACATAGAATTTAAACCCTAACCTGAACCAAATCTGAACCCTCTAAATTTTAATCTATTGAACCTACTCCTGAACCTGAACCCAGGTTTTTGTGGGTTGGAAGCCCTGCTCACAGCCACACGGCCAGTAGGCAGCTGCAGAGCTGGGAGCTCAGGTCTAGATCTGGATTACTGCTCTCTCCTCCAGCTTGAGCCAGCTCCACTAGATTTGGTTTTCAGTAGGGATGATTTATTGATTTTTTTTTTAATTTTTAATTTTTTTTACAGTATTTGGGGGTTGACCCCAGGGCTTTGCACATACTTTCCAAGTGCTCTCCCACTGGGATGCACCCTCAGCCCACTTTTTGCTTTTTATTTTGAGACACATCTCACTAAGTTACCCAGGCTGCCTCTGGCCTTGAACTTGCCATCTTCCCGCCTTAGCCTCTGGAGTTGCTGGGATGAGAGGTATGTGCCTCCGTGTCCGGCTACACGTGGTAGCTTTTTACACAATACAACACAATGCCACACTACACCATACTACCCCACGTTACCACTGTTTCCATCTTCCAGCACCCAGATCCTTTCTGTCCTCAGCAAGGAGTTCCTGAAAGGCAGAATGTCACATGGGTCAAAGATAGGCACATGACACCTTGACCTCTTACGACCTGGTATTTGGAGTTAGAGAAACTTGTGCTAAATGTATTCACTGGTGGCCTGCTTTTTAGGTTGTGCTTTTAAATTCTGCCTAGAAGTTTTATTTTGAGGTCCATCATTATCTTCCTAACCCCCTTGAAAAGCTTTCTGTGTCTAAGCAGCCGACTGGCTAAACATTAACATTTCAGAAAAATGGGAAAATGGAATACCTGCTTACCACACTCAAGAATTTCTGCTTTTTGCCTTGAGGCAGGTTGGCTGATGGGACCTGTGTGCAAATGAGTTCCCACTCTTCCAGCTCCTCCTACCCAGGACCCCAGAGAAGGGAGGAGGCACAGAGTCGTTCTGGCTGCTATTTTGACTCACAAGTTTTTTTTTTTAAGGTCCTTTGGATCGAGTCCGAGAAGGAAGCAATGAACTGAGTTTAACCTTAGGTATTAGCACGATAATCTTTAACTCTGACCTGGATCAGATCATCCAAGTCTCCACAGCTTTTCTTTAGAAACACTTCTGCCCTGTTACATCACCCTTTTGCCTTACGTCACTATGGCTAGCTGCTCAGTTGGAATTCCGTGTCGGTCGGGGTAAGGGCAGGGAATCTGGGGCCCTGGCCAGGTCACTGAACTCCAGGACAGTTGAGTCCAGCAAATGTTTGTGGAAAGCCTACTGTGCTCAGAGCTGTGTGTCCATTCCTCTTGGCAATGCTTTGCCTAGGAACATGGTCATTTTTACCACAAGTACTTCACATATATTTATTTGACCATAAATGTGTTCCCCTGGATTCTTCAATGGCACAATTCTGCAAATAGCACAATTTGGGAAGAAGTCTTTTTGATAAGTAGAGATGGAAGAGGATGGACGTACATAAAACCTCTCACCCTACCATTGCTCCATCCTGTCTCTCAGATTAGAGGCACTGTAGGAATTTCTTACTTAATTCCTTTCTTCGTTTCTTAGTTTACCAGGTTTAGGGATGTTGGCATATCAACTTTGAATGTGGGGCACTTGGAGAGAATGTTCTAGAGTGGACCAGCCTCCTCCCACAAGGATGGCTGCTTTCTTCTCCTATCTGTGTGGGCTCGCTCACAATCTTCCTTGTGGTAAGTGACTGGGCTGATTGATTGTCCCCATGGTGCTACACTCTGACTCCCATGTTATGATAAACTCCTATTGAGTCAGCCATGGCTGCTCACCCCATCTTGCTTTTGCCCATTCACAGTCGCTCTGCAGACACGTCAGAAGTAGTTATTTCACTTCTGTTCCCCTTATTAAATGTACCCCCAGATCCTTTAGAAACAAAGCTCTCACACCCTCACTTGCGGCTGCTCACGCTGCTTCTCCTGGCTTCTGGACCCCATGTTTTAAGAGTCGTGCAGAGAACTCACTGCCTGTCTCAACTACTTAGTCTGCTTTTCCCAAGCCCTTCCCTGCTCCAAAATTCACTCTTCCCCCTTCCGTGCGCCCTGGATTAGGCGGGGCGGGGGGTGTGGGGGGAAGATGTGGTCTTCCCTGGAACTTTATAGAAGGATGTCTTTATTCAATTTGACTGTTGCTATTATGTGGTGAAACATTCAATAAAAGTTGTGATTTATGAGACATGTGTGGCTGTGGTTGTTTTTTCATTCTTTTTTTTTTTTTTTTCCCTGCTTTGTCATCTATCAGAGAGAGAAAAGCCAGGCCTGATAATTTCTTGGCACATCCTGTGTTCAGTTAAGAATGTCAGCTGTCAGCCTGTCAGGAAGTTATTTCTTGGATTGCCTTCTCCCTCTTACTTCTAGCTGTAGTCTGCTTGGTAAACAGGCAGAGGCTCCACTCAGCCCTACAGGCTGGTGATTAAGGAAACCCCTGACACTGTTGGAGAGGCATGTGGGCCCTGGTGCGGCCCCTTGCCCTCTGACATCTCCCAGCGGTCACGTGTGCGTCTCTAGGTCAGCTCCAGGTTGTTGAATAGGAAGAGGCAGGCAGAGGCCTTTCAGGGTTTCCAGAGTTTTCTCTGTTCTTGAATACAGCATTTCCCCAATCTTCTTTGTTTTTAGGCCTGGCAGCTTTAGAAATCTTTCTCTTTTCTTTCTTTTCCCTTTTCTGTTCTGAAAGTATGAGCCTTGGATAAAAGGCTCTTGCGTTGAGGGTCCAGCATACTGTGTATTGGCCGCTGAAAATAGGCTAATTGGCCATGGAAGCAGGTTGTCACAAAGGTTTCCGTGGTGGGGCCTGGGAGGAGGATGAGCCCCAGTAAATGCCAGGTTGACTCTTTCTACCTCTCCCCTCCTCCTGCTCTTATTATTAACTGTTTGCCGAAATGCATCTGAGGCTTTGAGGAACCACCCACAGTAGCATTAACCAAGTTGTGCCCTGCATCTTAAGCACCTGGTTAAGGCCCTGTGCACCAGCGTCTGGAATCGGTCCACACTGAGTCCCCAGAGTGTGCATAAAGGAGCCTTTAACCCGCAGCAGGTGGCCGGGAGGGACTGGGAAAGCAGGCTTGCTGCACGTGAGCAGAGCGTGTACTCCTCCACACTTTGATTAAGCTGCGAGTGGTGCTCATCAGCAGGGTAGAAATGCAGAAGACCCTTCTCTTTCTGGTCTCGAAACAGTGAGGGCAAAGAGAAGGCTGGCTCAGGAACCTAGAAACACCCACTAGGCTTTTTGATGCTTTTTGGACATTTATTGGGTGAACTGTGCCTGAGCTCCCCACCCAACACCACATGAAGGTGAGTTTTGCCTTCTGGCTACTTACTTCTAAGAGGGCAGGGATCCATGTTTGTGAGTACCCAGGGTCCTTTGAATTTGCTCATGTATCACCCTGAGGGTAATGAGTTGCCTGTCACATCCCTGCTACCTGCCCGCCACGTATCTGTCTTCACTAATGGCCGTCCATCAGGCCTCTCGCCTAGTGATTGGGGACACTTTGTCTTGGGTGGTTGTCTCGGTTTCCCCTCGAGGCTCATGTGGACCCTATTCCTGACTGCCTAGGAGTCTAGAACTGTCCTTTGCCTGTGATTCTGGCCTCACCAAGCCCCTCTTTTTCTGGGTCCTGATTCTCCAGGCTTCCAGAATGATGCACCCTTTTCTTTTGCCACCCAGTTTTAAAGGGCCACTTCCTTGAAGCCTTGTGCATTCTTCCTCCCCTCCAGGCAGGAGCAGTGCTCTCCTCTCGGCGCACGGCTGGCTCTTTTAGTCCTGGTTAACGTGCTGGTTCTCCTAGTCTTTCTTGTTTTCTATCTTGTGTACCCCATAGCGAGTTATATGTCAAAGGCGAAGCTTCTCCTTGTGACTGCTGCCCCATAGAACTTTCTGAAAGTTCTGATTCTAACACCCAAGGCCGTGGAGCATTTGAAATGTGGCTGCTGAGGCTGATGAATTGATAATGGTACTTAGTTTTAATTAAATTTGACTTTCAGTAGCTGGTGACTGTTGGTCATTGTAGTCGTGCATCTTGATTATCTTTTGTACTTTCAGAGGTCCTAGCATGAGGCTCTTCTCAAAAGAAAAGCCTGCTAAAGACATTGTACTACTGAATGAGACAAATTGCTTAGGTACAGAGTTAAGTTAGCTTGTATATTCTTTGCCTGTGTTCCATGCAATTTGAGATTTAAGTTAATAGATTATATATGTGAGCGCCACTGATGTTTTGGGAATACAGAGATGAATAAGGCATGTTCTCCGGTTCCGAGGAGCTTAAAGCTAATGAGTAAATATCTAGTGATAATAGGAAGCAGAATGAAATAAGACACAACTGTTCAGGAATAGTTTATATCCTGGGCAGGTGTAGAGAGAGGAGTAGTTGACCGCTATGGAGAGGGAGTGAGGGATGCTTTAGAATCTTAATTCACTCGTTTGGCAAATATTTATTGCATGTCACTTATGGCCAGGTGCTGGGAGTACATCTGGAGCCACACGAAGTCCTTGGCCTCTCAAAGCATACTTTGTCTTAGGAGATGAGATGGAGGATAAGTACAATAAGTAAATTTTAGGGCATGTTGAAAGATGAGAAGCCAGGGGAAGTTGTAGGGAGTGCTGAGGTATGGGGTGGGGTTGATGTTTTAAGTAGAAGGGTCAAGGAAGGCCTAATGGTGAAAGTGACATTTGAGTGAAGATGTTTGGACTGAGGCTTGAGGGCTTGGAGAGTGGTAATAGGAGACGGGATATTGCTGGGGATGCAGATAGCCCAGTGAAGGCCTGCGGTGGCAGTGTGTGCAGTGGGCAGAGCCATGTGGCTGGAGCACAATGAAGAGGTAGAAAGAAGAGGAGAAAGATGAGGCTGCAGAAGTGGCTGGGAGCCTGGTAAAGTGGGGCCTTTTACCAGAGCCTGGTAAAGAGGACTGTGCTGAGGGTTTTCAGTAGCTCTGTGGGTGTCCCCTCTCCTTGATTAAGACATTAGCTCCTAGAGGTCAGTGGGCCCACTTATGACTTCCCACAAGGATTCATTCCAAGTGTTGGGTGGCATCGAGTCAGGTCTGACTTATAGTGACCCTCATAGGATTTTCAATGGCTTATTTTGAGACTGCTTCGGGAGTGGATTGCCACGTCCTCCTCCCATTTTTGCAGTGCTGGAGATAAATCCCAGGTTCTCAGAAAGTGCAGAGCAGCACCTCTACAAACTGAGCTAGACCCTAGCCCCTCATTCCAAGTAGTAGCTCCCAAAATTGTGTTGGTTAAGGGATAGTTTAAACTAAGCCTAATCTCCTGAGATGAGATTTTTGAAAAAGCCAGACCAGTTCAGGTCTCTTCTGGATTCATTGTACCACCAGCTGGTATTTCCTTTCTAGATCTCTCAGTACAGATAGAGTCCTCTGCCAGCTCCCCGGTACCTGTGTTTTTGGACATTATTTTGACCTGGATCCTCCCTGGGGCACACAAGAGGTTTGGGAGAGCCAGGGCCAGTAGACAGCAAGCAGGAACAGGGAAGAAGACCAATGAGGGCTTCAGAAGGACAGATTTGGGGTCAGGGAGAGTGTTGCCTCACTTCCCAGCAAGTGAGGAGACCCAGAGTCTTGGTGGCTGGACAGGAAATGAGCTGTCCCAAGCCGCAGATGCCACTTGGAGAACAGCTGTGCATGATGATCATAGTTTTAGATGTGCCCTGAGTGTCAAGACTTCAGATTTTGCCTAGGAAGATAGGGAAAGTGTTTGACAAAGGCAAGAAAGAGCTCTTAAAATAGGTTGCAAATCAGCCTGGGTTAAGGCAGCTGCTTGGAATGTACTGACTGGCTAGCTATCCTTTTCCTGTAGGATGCAGTCCAGTCTCCTTAGTTGTGGTCTGCAGGGCTCTTTCTGATATCACCCTTGCTCATATCTGCATCCTTATCTCCGAGCTGACCCTCCTTTCCAGTTGATTTCTAGCAATGCCAGACTTTTAGTATCTGAAACAAGCTGTATTTCATGTCGATATGCCTCTGCTAGCCATTCTCTCTTGTTTTCCTAAAAAATTCCTGCTCATCCTTCAAAATCTTAGTTAGACATCTCCCTTTGAAGCCTTCCCTGCCTAAGATGACAGAGTGCATTACATTTCCTTGTCTCTTTTGCAAACTCATGCCATTGAATGTGTTTTGTTAGGCCCCTGGGGAACCTTCAAGGGCAGAGGACCAAACTTTTAGTTTGGGATCCTAGGGCCTGGAAGGGACTTGGTACTTATTAATGGTTGATGTGAAGTGAAATTAACCAGGGGCAAGTAACACAATGGGAATTGTCATTAAATCTGTGAATGCCAGTGATCTTAAAGCCCCTCCTCTATTTTAACTGATTTTAAGAATCAGCAATGGTCTTTTTACATATTAGGGTGCCCTTCAGAGATTGCCAGCTCTGTGTGTCTGAGTAGTAGGGAAGGGAATGGACTTAGAGCAGTGGGACCTGTCATTTACAGCACTTTCTGCTGGTGTCCTCCATGACTATTGCACAGAACTATGGCCAGCTGTTTCTCCTTAGGAACAAAGCCTTTTATCTCCTGAGAGCTTGTGCCCAACTTCACAATAAAGAGGGCTTCGATTTACCCAAGAAACAGAGGAAGCAAGTAGGGTGCCCATGGCTTTGGAATCATTCACAAAGTAATTCCAAGCAGGGAACATTCATTTCTTCATTCATTCATTCAACTCATATTTATTGAGCGCCTCCTGTGTACCAGGCATTCTTTAAGTGTTAGGAATGCAGGTGTAAACAAAAACAGACAAGTCCTAATTCCATTCCAGGGGCAGTTGACCACAACACTTGCTTAGGAGGCTTCTTTTGTAGAGGGTGGATTGACTGAGGCCTTATCCTGGTGTACAGCAGACACTCAGCCAGGGTGTGTGGAGGGAATGAATGACTGGTGTTGGACCAATGAGGTTTACTTGGGCAGATTTTTCTTCCCGAAGGGAAAGGAATTAGATTTTATGAAGCCCTGCAAAGGTGCAGGATGATTTCCCCTTAGAAGAGCCTGATCTTCCCAGTGGAAGCACCCCTCAGAGAGAGCTAGGCACTGACTGCTGGGCTGTGTGGCTGCTTTGACAGCCCTCGAGAGCAAACTGCAAAATGAGCCCTCTGTGCTTCGGCCGACAGCTACGGCTCCCATGTTGCCTCTTTGCCTCAATAAACAGCATCCAGACAAGTTAGCGGGGTTGGGCACGCCAGGGAACATATCTGTCCTTTTCTCCTTTTCGCTGTCTGGTTGGCTTAGTGCAAGTGTTTTCAATAGCACAGACGTTGTGGCTATAAAACATCTGTAATGCTGCACATTTAGTAAAGTTCCTGGTGGATGAAGCTCTGTTCAGTTGGTGATATTTTTGCTATGATGGTTATTTCCTTTTTCTCCCTGTTTATCCCACTGGAAAATAAAGTTTTCTTTTATGTGAGGATTAATAGAAATATGTTCCTGGCACAAGCAGAGCATAGATATATTAGGATATTGGTGTAGTAGAGAGTTACTATCTCCAAGGCATGGACAGCTTTATCTTTCATTACAGAATGACCTTCCTAATGGGAAACAACCTGTTCTCCAGAGGGTCAGGATCTACATAGATAAAGGCAGATGAAGACAATGCCTCACATGGACCATGATGACATTGTTTTTGTTGGGGTGTCTTCAACCCTTAGAATGCCCCAGTTGTCAAGCACCACTGCTGGGGGTAGGCTGATTCTGGGTGGTGTCTGGGAAGCCCTAGGGAAGTAGAATTGATAAAAATTAATCATTGCTCTATGGCATGTGCTTCCTCCCTTTTCCAAGTGTTCTTGTTCATAAGTTGTTTAGCCCATGAGGCAGGCAGGGAAGGTTTGATCTCCATTGCTAGAATCTGCAGAGGTAACGCCATTGATGGGGAGGGAAGGTGGTGGGAGAAGGGAGAAAAATGTATATGCTTATCATTCCAGCTTCATGCTAAGTATGTTTCATATGCCAGCTCCTTTAATCTTTGCTTTTTTTGTTTTGTTTTGTTTTTTGAGACTGGGTCTCCTTATGTAGCCCAGGGTGATCTTGAACTGGCAGTTTTCCTTATCAGCCCTGTAAGTGCTGGAATTACTAGTGTATGCCACTACACTCAGTTTTTAATCTGTTTTATAGAGGAAGAAACTGAAGTTCAGAGAAGTTCAGTCACTTGGCCATGGTCACTTGGTAAATGCATGACAGAAGTGAATTACCCAAGTTCCCTCTCTCCTCTACTATTCAGCCTGCTGAGGGCCCTGGGATTGGCACCCAGCCCTGCCATTGCCTGAATCTCTAAATCTTTTGTTCTTTTCAGGTTCCTTGGCCCTCTCAGATTTAGAAAAATCACATTCCATCTTTTGAGGAGTGAAACATTCAATAAAAGGTTGAGAGACTTGCTTATGACTGTTTTGGCTTATCTTTCTTATTACAAAGACCTCTTTGGGTTCCCCCTTCCCCTTCTTCTTGGGGAGTGTGGGGAAACCACATTAGCACATCCTAGACGGGGTAGGGGCTTTTTTTCTTTTTTTTCTTTTTCTCTTGACAGGTGAAACTTATGACTTAACAGATGGCTGAGTGTTTCAAAGACCACTGAGCCAAGGGTGCAATGTGCTTATCTCTCTTTATGCCTTCCTTGCCCTCACCTTCCCTCCTACTCCCTGGGTTGTTTCTAGAACAGAAGAATGGCAGAGCACAAAGGGATATGCAGATGGGGAAGCTGGTCCCAGGTCACATACTGGTCACAAGAACTGGTGTCCAGGTGTCTTCCTCCTCGCACACGCCTTTTATTTTGCCTGAACCTTCTTTCTAATATTAAACATTAAAATGACATAGTTCTTGTGCCTGACACCCTCTCCCCGAGCAGCCTGATTTTTCTTCTTAACAACCACATTGAAAAGTCACTCCCTGTTTGAACCCTGTGGAGATTCTGCCTCCCTGGCATGGCCTTTAGGGCCTTCCCTGTCCAGCTGCCCACTTTTCCTCCTTGCATTCCACATAACTATCCCTTCTGCTTGGCATTGGAGATGCTCCAGTCTGTTCCCCAGGGAGCCCTTCTTGCCTGCCTCTCCTGGGTATCTCCTGCTGACCTTCAAACTGCAGGTCACACCTAGGCCTGTGTCCCTAAGCCCAGCTTCTTACTTGATTGTAATATCTGTGAAGCAGAGACAAGGTCTCATCAGCTTCACACCCACCAAGCGTGGCACAGTGCTTGGCACGTACTAGGTCCTCAAAACTCATTTGATAAGAGAACAAGTGAGTGAATATGGCTTATCCCCAGAGATAATCTTCTCTGACCTTGTGGGTCCACATTTGCACCCTCCCGGGGTTCACCAGGCACTGTGGAGCACCTCCTGTGGGCCAGCTACTTGGACATCTTATCTCTTTTGGTGCTTACAGTAGCTCCTCAATGCAGAAGTATTGTCCCACTCTCCATGTGTTCACCTCAAACAGCACAGCTAGGGAAGTGCCGTGGGCCCAGCACTCTCTGGTTCACACCCCGATTCCTTCCACTCCTCTGTAGCTTCTTCATGCTCAGTAAGGGTAATGGTGGAAAAAACCTTTTGCTTTTGTGGAGCCATCCCTCTTCCACCCTGTCGCCCTCAGGATAGCAAAATCAGATTCTCCCTAAAGACCCAGCTACACATTGTAATCTAGGGGAGTGTTTAAAAGAATACCTGTACCCCGGCTTCCCTTTCACCCCATGAAATCAGAATCCTTGAGGGTGGGGTCCAGGCGTGGGTCTGTTGGTTCATAGGAGTGTCAGTTCGTCTTAGTGCTTTGGATTAGGTGAAGCTCGCTCATCAGCAGCTGATTGCCATGTACGTTTAAAATATGGTAATGACGGTAATCAAGGCTAAGGGTTAAGGCTGCCATTTGTTCTTTTCACAAAATCAACTGGAGGGGTTTGGGGGATGGGATGCCTCGGCTTTAGAACCTGCCTACTAGCAAAGTTTTTCTCCTCTGTCTCTGAAGGGGAGCAGGTCAGATCATTGGTAATGAGACAAGGCCTTGTTCTTGCAGGTGGCTCCCAGATTGTCAGAGCGGAGGAATGGTTCTAGGAATCCTCTCTTGGGCAGTCTCCATAGAGTCCAGGGGCATCCTCTGCAGTGTGGTTTTCCTTAACCTCTCGTGTGTCTGAGGGTCCATAGTGCTGATGGCCTGACTGTTGTGGCTTCTTTCCACCATGGCTCCTCAGTCCATCTCTTGGTGTTTCCTAAATGTCATTGTGGAGGATGCAGAGCCCCTCCACGGTGCTAGGCAAAGGAGTAGGTATTCACTTCTGGTTCGAAGAAAGTTTGAGACTCTTAACTTCCATGTAGAAATGATCTCCGTGGCAGTGGCTACACAGATGACCTGCAGCATTTTGGGAGAAGAGCCATCTGGGAGATGGGAAGGGATATTCTGAACTCACATGGTGCTGTGTTTTCATACATCCTGCCATCTGTGTGTGACCTGGCTTCCCGTGAGAAGAGCCTCAGGCATTGTGTAGCCTAGAAATAGGCATAGGGTCAGGGAGGGCTGGAGCCCGGGGAGATGGTTGGGAGAAGCTCTGAGGAAGGCTTGTGCTCACAGACTGAGGTTCAGGGGCCTAGGTTTTCCTTAGCGTATTTTTTGGAGGATACAGAAAACTCCTATGGGGTGCATTCTCAGTTGGAATTTCACCTCGACGAGTCTCAGTTTGTGTTATTTTGGCTGGGGTCTTATGCATTTTTTGTTGTTGTTGTTGTTATACTGGGAGTTGAACACAGTACCTCACATATTTTGCAAGTGCTCTACCTCAGAGTTGCACCCCCAGCCCATTTTTTGTCTTTTGTTTTGAGTCATGGTCCTGCTAATTTATACAGGCTGCCTCTGGCCTTGAACTTGTGATCTTGTTGCCTCAGCCTCCCAAGTCACTGGGATTAGAGGAATATACCATGGTGCCTCGCTCTTATTCACATTTTATTTTTCCTCCTGTAGCACTAGGGGGTTGAACCCAGGGCCTTGCACATACTTTGCAAGTGTTCCACTACTGAGCTGCATCTCCTTTTCTTTTATCTTTTTATCTTGAGAAAGGATTTCACTAAGTTACATAGGTAGCCTCTGGCCTTGATCTCGCAGTCCTCTTGCTTCTGCCTCCTGAGTTGCTGGGATTATAGGTGTGAGCCACTGTATCCAGTTCTTAACACATATTTCAAAGAAGGGGGAAAGTGAAGTGCAGCATTGTTAGGAAACTTGACCCAACCTATGCTGCAAACCAGGGTCACTTATTTACATGTCCCAGTATACATATGCTTGGAAATGCACAGATGGATAGACTGATAGAAAATCTTTTGTTAGTATGGGTGTTTTATTTGGATCCTTTCTATAGACAGAATCACCTCATGCCTGTGCCGTAGCCATGGGGCCCTGAGACCATCTATGTCACTGTTTCTCCCCATGTCTATCTTTCTTTTTTTTTTTATTAGAAATTTTTAATGTACATCATAATGTGATTCATTTTGACATGCTTTTCATTGTGACAATTTTCATATATGCAATTTGATAAGCATTATTCATATAGGTTACCCCTTACCCTCCTCTATGTTTCCCCCCTCCCCCCTCTTCCCATCTAAGTTTCCCATCCAAGTCTTCTCTATCTTTTACTATATAGTATTTTTCTATATGTCCTTGGGTTCCATTTCTGTTTAAGATAGAAACTTTTCCTGTAGTGGTCTTTGTTTCTATCTTGTTAGAACAATTACATGCGATTTCTAGTCCATTTATATTGACCTCATTCTTATCTTCCCTCCCCCC